>JAKSZP010013812.1:0-42920 GCA_022478985.1 Massospora cicadina
TTTATTATCAAAAAGATTGAATATTTATAGGTTTTGTCATAGTTCAGGGCTTATCAGATCTTACCAATCGCTGAGTGATCAAATCTTATGATATCACCTGATTGGGATAAGCGAAATTTTCTTATTAGAATTGATAAAATTGGATTTACCAACTTCCCTCTAATATTATTGGTGGAATATTGGGGTAAAATTCAGGAATGAGAATTTAGCAAAATCCTGAAACTTACTATTCCAGCCCCAAATGATTCACTTTACCAGATTCAGGCTGCTGATGTCACTGACACTATCTCAGTGTTACTGGATGGAACTATCACTCCTGGTGGGAGAACCAGCCATAGCCGCTCTTCACAAATTGATAGCAGCCTGACACATCTATATTCCTTATCCAATCTTCCTGGCAATGGAGTAAGAGTACTGAATAAAAACTTACTTACAATTTTCATTTACCACACTTTACACCATCAAATGTAGTTACCTGGACTACACCACTTGGAGATCTAACAGCAACTCAGACTATCTAATCAAATTCAACCAGCTTCTTAGATTTTAGGAAGCCATATCTAATTTTTGTTCAAGACATTTGTGAGGCCATTTTAGACAACTGCGGGGAAATCAACGAAATGCAACTTCACTTGGCACAGATTGACAATAGTTATCTGATATATGCAAGGTGAACTTCCTCAGTGGATGATCCATGCAGCTACTGACATGGACCAACGAGTGGAACGCGTTTTGTCTAATCTCATTGACCGTTTCTCCAAGAATAGCCAAATCAATGATTCCCAAATTGCAACCTTAGTTTCCAGGATTTAGCAGTTGAGCAAACAAACCTTTATTCCACAAATACAGGAAGTTGTTCAAAAAGGACCTACTGATGAAACTGGACCTAGCGGGAAGGAAGGAGAACAAGGAACCCTGGGCCTGAAGGTCCCCATGGTCCTCTTGGACACTCTCCACCAGTCAGACCTTCCTTTGATGAAAACCACAAAGCTCAGATTAAGGCTCTTGAGCGACAACTACTACTGGTGACCTGAGGAACAGAGACGACAATTGAAGGGGATCATCTTGATGGACCTAACCTTTATCTCAATATACAACAAGTATGCGGAAATGACTGCAACCTGTTCCAACCTGATTGACCCCCAGGCTCAAGTGAACCATCAACTCTATTAGATGAATGCCAAGCCTAAAACAATTGAAGCTAAACAAGTGTTACTCTTCACTCAACTCCCTTTAATCTGCTGTATTTAAAAAGCTACAAAGTCTTTTAGATTCCAAAGCCCCACTTACACATGTCAATGTCTGTTACACTGCTCTTCAGGATGATATGAATGAATTCCACCGCCGATTCAACAATGGTATTCCTCATATTGACATAGGTACCATGGAACCCAATGAATCTGAGCAATCACCTTACACGGCTATCCATGTTCTCTCCAAACCTGATGAATATTTTAAACTAAGCTTCAAAGAGAAGTATGTGGCTGGTTTAAAACCATTTATTCCTACATTTTTGTGTCAGAAGGTGCGATGGAACAAGCTACAGATCATCAGAAATGTCAACACATTCAAACCTGTCAGATAGTAAGGCTTGAGAATCATGATGCCATAATTAAAACGTGCACCACCTGGATTGCTATAAAGGATTTCCTTATTAAAGGTTCTAAAAGTAACACTCTCTTTCTAACCGTAAACAGGCTTTCAAGTGAATCCACCCCAGATGTGGGTAAACCAACATCAAATCTTCATGGCAGCTTTATCATGAAGCCCAAGTTATTGCATCCTGTAATTGAGTTAACTTAGATGTTGCCATTGGGAATTCTTTCAGCATACTAGCACAGTATCAATTTTGTTCTCCATTTCTAGAATTACTAAAAAGATGTACAAGTTTATCCTTGCTATTAAGGAATCTATAATAGAGTTGCCTGAGCTGGATGTGTGTAAAACATCTAATAAGGGAAATTGCTTTACATCCATATAGTTGGACGATTCCAGAGATTTAAACCTTGTCGTGACCATTGCTCTTATTGTGGAACTTTTGGCCATCAAGAGGACTTCGTTGAAAGAAAAAGGATGATGAAGTAGGAAAAGTGAAGTTATCTTAAGGAAGTGAGGCACCCTCTGCTGACGACGACACACCTTATTCTCAATCTATCACTGCTTCATGTGCTGAATGTTAAATTATATCCAAACCTGACGAATTGGATGTTCCATACTCTCTGAATCAAATAAAAGTATATTTTCTTATTACTCTGCTCTTTATAGACCTCTCCCTTCATGAAATTCAATTTACTCTCTCCCCTCATTTTTGTTACTAAAGTCACATAAGTAGAAGTAGTCATCTATAAAGAAAATTTTTGGCCATAGTCAATACTAGATCTCCAAATAATATCATTCTTTCCCAATTAGTGAAAAGGATAAAGATCGCTCCTGATCAAAACCACACTTTAGACTATAAAACTGAGAAACCTCATCAGACTAACTCTCTGAGAGCCTACTCAACCCTGCCACTTTGGTTTATTTCCCTGGTAGTAGCGGATTCAGCAAAATATGCTAGATAATGATGTTATTACCTTATTATTAGTACAATTCCATGTTGAATTGATACCCAAATAAGTCATAAGAACTTAATTTTTTTCTACTTTGGGGTATCACATCCCCCTATTTATAAAGGATATCCCTAAAGAGAAAGGAAAGACTAAGCCTAGGAGTTGTTTACTGGAACACCTAAAACGTATCAAATGGCTAGAATACCGAGTAGTTGGACCAAAGACCAAATGCCACCTTCCAGTGCAGAGGCCCAGGAAGGGATGATTTTGTATATTATTTTACATGTGACCATATCTACAAAATCTCAGATTCTAGTGGACACTTAACTCCAATTTACCATCCTCCAGACCATCTACTAGAGATTTGTGGGTATCCTAATCTGTATTTTCAGGAACCTCTCACCTTCCCTGGGGTGCTGGATCCAGCTTACCAGGGCCCTTTACTTTTTTATGGCTAATTTTAGTGATCAACCAATGCAGAAACTAAAGCCAACCTGTTGCATATGTCAGGACTCTACCCTCTGATCAAGTTGAGTCTTCCCCTAGGTGTGGAATGGTGCATGATTTGATGATTTCTAAAAGTACAATAATAGCCCAAGTTGAAGTAGAGATAGGTAAACCCCTCTTCTCCGAGCAACAGCGACAGGCAAATGTTTTGATCAAGGAGAATGCTGATATTCTTCTCTGGGGACAGAAGATTTTGGAATGATGAAGGGGGTGCAGCACAGGGTGCTTACTGGTGACGCCCCTCTGATCAGCGCTTGACCCTACCAAAAGTCTAAGGTCAAAGAAGCCCAGGCTATGAAATAAATAAAGAAACTCCTGGACGACGGTTATAAAACTGTTGTAAAGTACCTGGGCCTCTCCATTGATACTTGAGAGGGAAAAATGATGGAGGGCATCAGGTGGTAATGGATTACCAATGGCTAAATGCCATCACTCAAAAGGACAGTTACCCTTACCTCAAATTGATGGTTCATTATGACTCATAACTGGATCTCAGTTTTTCTCAGCAATGGGTCTCATTAGTGGGTATTAGAAGACTGAGCTTTCACTGGATGATAAGGAGAAATACGCCATTATAGTGAGTGAAAGTTATTTGAGCCCACTCACATGCCTCAAGGGCTATGCAACGCCATGGTCATGTATTAGAGTGCAATGGACTGCCTACTGGGGAATTGAATATGTAATGCGTACTGATTTATTTATATGATAAAATGGTATTCTTCTATACTTTTGTTCAACATCTAGCCCATTTAAATGAGGTGTTTAGATGTCTTCGCACTGCTTATCTGAAGGTAAAGCCTGCCAAATGCTGACTTTTCCAGAACGAAGTGGAATTCCTTAGGCATAAGGAAACCTGAGAGGATATCTCAACACTATTTGACAAAGTGATTGCTAAAAGAAGTTAACTTAACTGAGTGGTTTACATGATATACAGGTCTTTCTTGGAATGGTTGGCTATTACTGACGATTTATTCCTCGTTTTGCCAACCTTCATATCTGCTAACCTATTTGCTTCATAAAGAAGTCCCGTTCTAATGGGAAGAAACCCAACAACATGCCATTGATGTTCTATAGTAGGCTCTTGCTACTGCTCCTGTATTAGTGCACCCCATGTTTGATAAATCTTCACCATTTTTACCAATACTAGTGACGTGACTGTGGGGGCCATTCTAGATCAATTTGATGAAAATCAAGTTGACCACCATAATATAATTCAGTAAGACTTTAACTCAGGCAGAAAGAAACTACAGCATAACTAGATGCAAGTGTCTATCTGTCATGCTGGCTATCAGACTTTTCACCCCTTCCTGTATGAAACCTAGCTCACTGTAGTGACAGACAACGCCTCCCTATGGTGGTTACAACAAATGAAATATCCCAATAGGCGATTATCCCAATGGGCAGTTAAACTTCAGATTTATGATTTTCAATTACATCATGCTGTAATGGTGCATCAAAATGCTGACGGATAATCCTGGCTACCCATACTGACGCTCTAAGCTTCTGAAGAGGATCAAATATAAACATATCATGAAACCTGAGGAATAGAGTTGGGAACCCACGATGATCCAGCAGCAACTGAAGAAAATGGCTGATCAGACCCAGACTGAAGATGGACTGTTGTATAAACAAGATGAGAAATCTTGGCTGCTATATGTCTGACCATCTGCTAGATTGAGGTCCACTCAAAAAGCACATATGCTTGTGGGTCATGGTATGGTAAGAAAGGCCTATAAATGGCTGAAGAGCACGTTTTTACTGGGGTGGGATGATTGAGACTATCTAAGACTACATTGATACCTGCTTCACGTGCGCTAACAAAAAGCCTCCAAATCTGATATATCAACACCAATTAAAGGATCCCACAACCCCGTTCACCACGGTTAGTATTGATGCTATTGGCCCCTTAGCTATATCGATGTATGGTCATCGCTATATCATTTTAGCAGTTGATCATTTTATGGAATGGGTTGAGGACATCTCCATTGTTTCACCCACCTCCAAAGCAACCATATCATTTTTAATAAAAAATCATCATTCGCCATGTTAGTCCCAAGGTGCTGTTCTCTGATAATGGTAACAACTTCGATTTTTAAGTGAGCTCTGATATCAATTTAAAGATGTGCACCTATCACTCTCTTACAGCATCTTACCATCCCACTATCAATGAGTCTATAGAATGAGAGAATGGTATGCTAGTCACCATCCTCCACAAGATGGCCCAATTTACCCTTCACAATGGAATGAATACCTACCTGCGGCTTTGCTAGAATACTTTGTTAATCCAATAGATTATCCAGATATCCCCCTTTTGAGACCTTTTTCAGATAAGAGCTAATTCTTCCCTCAAGCATACATTCCATATTAGAAAACTCTACGCCTGACACCATCAATCTTGCAATGCAAAGTCTGGCTGATGAATTTTTCAGGTTACTAGCTTTAGCCGCTAAGTCCATGAGGATTAAAACCATATGAGAAGCTGAATGAAGCAATGTCAGAAACAGATTTTTCCTGAATTTCAATTAGGAGACCTCTTCCTCTTCTACCATCACTGACCTGGATGATAGGTCACAAACTTGACATGCTATGCTCAGGCCCTTACTGAGTAATCTTAGATGGGACTGGAATATTCAATTGCCTCTGTCAAATTGGGACATGTAATGGATAGAGTGCATGTCAGATTTCTCCAGAGCTATGTCCCTCCTCAGCAAGATCTTGAGGAGGGCATTGTTAGGAATTGTGAGAAACACACTGATATGAAGGGTTTGAACACATACCAATTTGTCACATTACCAATGGAGCTCTACTGATTCGAGATATATTGAAATTGATAAGAATAATGAGCTCCTGAGAGAGCGTTTAAAATACCAAATCTTTCCTGGGTCCACCAATTTATCTGACAAAGGCGCTGATTCCCTTGACTAAAATCTTGCCTTTCAGAGGTCACTGGAAATCATTACCACAACCAAGAAGAACTAATACACTGAAAGCCTTTACATTCTGCCATGCATACAAGAGACCTTCTTAACCAACATTGTTCCAATTCTCTTGCAATGTCTACCCCAAGTGATCACAAATCTCGCATGGGCCTATAAATATCTCCAATTTCTGATTAAAAAGGATACCTTCAGTTTTGCCTAGTTTACTACTAGAAAATTTTTCCTGTATTTATACAGAGATCCTGCCTGTTTTAAAAACAGAGATCGCCTCAACGAACTATTTCCGTTGAATGACTGCCTTATGGTTATTTAACCCTAAGAGATCCCTGCAAGGAGCTACAAAGGATTAATAATTTGAGTAGGTTTTGAAGGTCTTGACTTTTTAAGAAAACAAAAAAACCCAAACGCATAAATATTCTAAAGATTTTTATTCAAACTGAAAAGTTAGTGGGAGGTTATTGGTCTAGGGATGCTTAAAGTATATCATGCTCTTAAGGGTGAAAGGTCCCAGGTTAATTGTAAACTTGAACAAAATTTTATGAATAGTTATTAAAAAAGTATAGGTATCATTTTTAATGAATAGAATATAACACTAATCCTGGTATATGGTGATACTGAGATGGTAAAAAAGAAGGACTGGGATCTTTTTAATTAGGTATACTCACTAGCTCTAAAACAGCTTTAGCAAGTGTAAATGAGACCCCTATGTTGAGGGTAAAGGGTATGCAAGATCAATTATATCTGCCTTAAACGCTTTTAGTATCAAGTTGGCGGCTATGGGAACTTTGGGTTCATTGCCAATAATATCCTAGGGTATAGTGGATGTAACCTATCAGCAGAAGGTCTATGATTCATTATCTCTAAAAAGTTAAAAAATTTGGTAGAGTTATTTATTCATCCAATAGGTATTTAGATCTACAATTTTATTTAATCCTCTCATTAGTTGATTCAATCAATAATAATTTCTATTTTTAGTCTTATTTATCAAACCTTAGCGTAAAGATTTTTATGGCGGTTAGCAATTTAGGTTTATACTCTTTTGACCTTAGCGTTACACTTTATGCTTTAGGTTATCTACCTATGGCTATGTTGGAAGCACTCAAATTGTAAAAAAGTTGCTTTCATTTGGAAGGTGTAGATTACTTTGTTTATCTAGTACTTCACATCACCCAGCTTCTTCAAACTGTGGAGGGCTTTAGAGGCCTATCTTAAAGAAGTGCAATTGTGAAAAAAATCCAATTTTGTTGGATGATAAAAGTATAAGCTGAAACTAACACATGGTAAAACTATATCTCTACTAGCATCCAGATACCTGTGTTTTTCTAAAATGTTTGTAAATTATCAGATGTGTAAGTTGATTATTTTAAATTTTGTACTAAGATAAGCAACCACTAAGCCATAAATATTGAACCTTTCATTTTTTATTTCTTGATTGCGGTAGGCTGACCAGGGGGCGGGCACTACCAATATGAACTATATGAAATGGGGTAGGGGGAAGGTGAAGTATTGCGAGATTTAGGCACCCCAGAGTAGACGAGCTACCCCTGATGCCAGCTGGTACCGCCAAGTGTATGGGGGTTGGATGCCCTACTCCAAGGGGGCTTCCCCTATTATGGAGCAGGTGTGAAGGAAGGGGTCCGCATGCAGAAACTAGACTGGGAACCATGACTCAACGAGTTTTTATTGCTTTGGTCTCATGTATCAGTATAAAAAATTTGAAAGTGTCTCAGTAGGTGTAGGTGAAGTCTGCTGATTGTCCCACGGATGGTCAGCATGGCCCATTTGAAGGCATCCAGTGCTATGGTGTGGATTGTCCACAGTGTGATGGTGACAATAAGGGAGTGGAGTGTGGGCGGTATTGGGGATCAAGTTGGATTGTGAGGAGGCTTTCTAGAGATTGACAGCTCCTGGTCATTGTGGGTTTTAAGTAGACGTGCAACTTCATGCCATATGGCTCTAGATGGTGGGTATGTTTTAAGCTGGTAGTGTAGGGTGCCGTCCCCTTCACACACTGTGCATGTTGCATGAAGAGAGTTATAGTGATCCGCTTTCCTGTAGGTTCTTCTGAGGCAGCGCCAGGTGTCATCTCTTACCCTTGGCTGGAGGAGTGGATGATGTGCGAGCCTCCATATTGCCTTCTGTGTCATGAAGTCATAGAAGATATCTAAGACATCCATGTAGTCACCTCTTGAAATGGTTGGGGCCACGTCATGTGTGTCCCTCTTGGGGTGGTTGTCCAGTTTCCTTAGCGTGAAGAAAGCTCTAGGCCTTCCCCTTCCCTGACTAGTGTCTGTGATAGTGACTGTACACCCTATATGCCAAATGGTGCAGAGGAGGCGTTTGAAGTGAGGGGGGTTCCATGTGGGCCCACTGCATTGGGGCGGTTTGCAAGTTATGTGAGCATGCTGAACGGGTTGTGTGGGTTGGATAGTTTGAGCGCCTGTGCAAAGTTGGCCCTCGCCGCTCTGGACCAGTGTTTTTGTGGAAGGTCTGGGGTTAGGAATTCCTCTAACCAGGTGCCCAATATGCGGTAGCATGGTCTTCAAAGTCTATTAGGCCCATGCCACCTCTGGAGTGTGGGCCAAAGAGTGTTTCCACTCATACAGGTAGCCAGGACCCAGGCCAAAACCATCCTTGGATTAGTGCGCGGACTGGGGATATGAATGAAGGTGAGAAGGAGATTGCATGGGTGGGGAACCAAAACATTGAAAGGATGAGTGTGTTGGCAACCTTTACTCGCCACATCAGTCCTGGGGATCTACCCTCAAGGGAAGCGATGTAATTGGATATTTGCTGTAGTAGGTTGTTCTCAATTGTCTCGTTGGCACACCCCTGTTTCCACCACATCCCAAAGTGGCGAACAGGGTTGGCTGAGGGGGGTGATGCAAAAGTTAGAATGATTGGTTTGTTTCTTCATGAGGAGCTGTGGGGTTCAGGTGTTGTGGTTCAGTTGTTATAACTTTCCTAATGGATTAATTCTATTTTCTTTTTGTTGAGCGATGGGTTGCTCACAATGCAATACTCCTCCAGAGTGCGTTCCAACTTCCGGGAATCATTGTTGTTAGCTATACCTGCCATGCAGTCATCCTCAAAGGCTTGTATCTTGACTGTTGGTTGTCTTTGTGTAGCGATGCCTATGAGGTGGGAGTCAGCGACGCAAAGGAGCGGATCAAAACTGAAGTTATACATCAGCGGGCTGAGGGGGCCCCTTGTTTGAGCCCTCTGCGCGGTGTGATTGTGTTGGTCAGAAAGCCAGGGATGCAGACAGCCATGGATGCAGACTCTGTTAGGAGGATTGCCAAGTCTATGAATCTGGGTGAGATTTTGAAGGCGCTTAGGCATTCCTTCAGGCACGGCCAACTAACGTGGTCATATGCCTTCTCCTGGTCTAAGAATACCAGGGCTTCAGTTCTTTGGACTGGCAGATGAGGGCGACGGAGTGTATATTGGTCCAGACTGATCGCCCTGGTATGAATCAAAACTGATTGGGCGACTGGATTTTGGAGGCTATGTGGCTAGTCTGGTTGCCAAAATTTTTCGTTAATAGCTTTGTGTCAGTGTTAAAGAGATTGGGCGCCAGTTGGCCAGATCCAGTTTGTCGCCCTGTTTAATCAGGGTTTTGACATAGGAGGCCTGGCCACCAGGTAGGTGGCGTGTCTCCAGCAGGCACTGGTTCATTGATGCCAAGAGGAAGGGTCAATTTGTTTGAAGTATTTTTTGTAGAATTTTTAGGGTATCCCATCAGGCCCTGGGCTTTTCCTACATGGTGCACCACATACTGTGTCACTGAGCTCCTCTTGCATGATTAAGTTTAAAAGGTTGTAATCTTGCGGTGTGCTTTGTATTCCAGCGTTGTGTATAAAATTTCTAATTTTTTTGCAGATCAGTTGGATTATTGCGGTATAGTTTGGTGTAGTGGTAGCGTACTTCCGCCTTGACCTATGCTGGGTCAGTTGCCACGGTGCCATCACCTTTGTGGACCTGTGTGCACATGAGTTGGTTGTTGTGGGATTGAAATTGGCGGAGAAAGTATTTTGAACAGGATTCACCTTCTTTTATGAACTTAATTTAATGAAACTTTGATTTTGTGCTGGTGTTCGAAGATGAAGGTGTTTAGGTGGGCGGATATTTCTGCACATTTACGCCCCCAGTTGGGGCTGTAGCCAGAATTTAGGGTTTTAGCTCAAGATGGTCCAGTTCCGCTAATGTGTGCCTGATTGTGGCTGTGTCAGCGGTGTACTTATGTGATGCAAGATGGTGAGTTTTATTAATATGACTTTAGTTTGCTAGGTTGTGATGGGATTTGATATAATGGAGTTGCAAATTTGGGATTTGTGGTCTCTTTTTGACCCAGTCAGATAATTTGGGAAATTTTATATTCTCCAGGTGCATCTTCCTCCAGTTCAACGCCTGTGTGGGAGTGCAGGTTGGCAAAAGCTGCACCAAAATGAGTCGTTGGTCAGAGAATTTCATCATTTTGGTTGAGAAGTTTAAAAAGTTCAAATGGTGGGTTTTTTGGTCGAGGATGAAGTTGATGCAGCTCATTGAGATGAATTTCTCTTGCATACATTGGGGAGAGTTATGTAGGGAGAAGTGGTGACCCAGGGGCAGAGTATTGTGTAGGCTGAGGGATGCCTTCATTGCATGGAAGTCAGTGTGCCCTGGGGGTAACCACTGGGTTTAGGCCATTGGTCCATGTTGGGGTCAGCCCAGCAGTTGAAATCGCTCAGTAGGATGGTGTCTAGTGGGAGGACGAGTGTTAGATGGCCTTGAGGAATTGCTCCTTCTCAGTTGTGGTGCATGGTGCATGCATGCTATCAATATTGTATCATCCTGGCATGCAATCGTTGCTACCAGGAAGTGGCCGTGTAAATGGGAAATCAAGTTAGTGATCTTATTTTTATGATTATGGATGACCACCTCACAGTGGGACATCCATGCTGATTGGGATGGTGAGACCCTGGCTGACCAGGATCCCTCTTCCACCAGTAGACAGTGGATTTCTTGGATGGCCAAGATATTTACATGGGGTTTCCACAGGAAGTCCAGCTTTTTGGATTGGGACAATTAAGCCCCAAATCCCATGATGTTTAACATCACTATTGACACTTAGGTTCTTGAGGCGCCTCAGGAGCAGTTGGGAGGGCCGTCTGGCCCTATCTCTTTGCACCATTTTTGGTATGGGCTCCAGATGATTAAAACTATCCCACCTGTGCAGTTGTTAGATCCCTTATCCCTAGCCAATTTTGCACGAGTTTTGCCAATGAGTGGTTTTGAATTGGTATCTTCCACTAATGCCTCATAATGGTCCAATCAGTGTTCTGGTTGCTCTCTGTGGTTGCAGGGTTTGAACTTGTGGGTGTGTGTTCTGCAAGTTTTCCAATGGTGGAGCTGAATTGTCAGGCAAAATCTGCTTGATTGGTATCACATGGTATTTCAGTTGAATTGGTGAGGTATTTTCATCTTGGGTATTCTGATCTGATTGGGAGGCTCAGTTAATTTCCTCCATGTTTCCCTGGATTTGGCCATGGGTGATGGAGGAGTCTGCTAGCGATGCTGCCATAACTGAAGCCCATTTTCGGGCCTTCTGTGCCATTTTGCGCACTTTGGATGAAAAAGGGCCTACAATAATGTACTGCCCATCCTCTCCCCAGAGGAAGTATCGGTTGGTGTCAATTTCTTGGCGAAGTCTTCACTGTCTTCATCCATGGTGTTGTCACAGAAGTTTGGGGCTATTAAGCCCTCCTTCAAGGGGCACGCATGTACCTTGTGCACCAATGTGCTGCAGAAAGTCAGATTGGCAGTGCGCTTTCCAGTGTGACACAGAATACCATTGGCACGCCCCTATTTGTGAGAGGTGAATCATCTCTGTATGCAGAATCTTTGTGAGGTCCTCAGCCATCTTGGAGAGTGGATTTATCACGGCTATTGCCTTACCTGTGCACAGGTTTGTCATCAGGTGAAACCACTGCAATTTTAATTATTTTTTCTTTACGTAGCTGGTAAGTCTAGCTTGGAGCTCCTCTTCAATTACGTTGTGGGGAGGTTGGTGGGAGCGAGATTAAAAGAGATGAATAAAGTTTTTGTTTTTTCATCTGGTGTGCACGATGTTCACAATTTTTTCCTTTGGGGAGGGCAATTTTGACGCAGACTCTTGCAGTGACGTCTGCATTTATCTTTGGTCTTAAATCTTATGTCAATCTAGCCATGGTGGATTGTGTGGGTGGTAAGTACACCATGTGGGGGAATAGGGAGGCCTGTGCCTCGCCCACTTTCTACCACAGAATTGGAAAATTAACCCCTAGGTAGAGTCAGAGCCTGTGCTCTCCAGTGAGAGGAGTTATAAATATCAGATCTTGAGGTATGCGTTTTTTAGTTTTAAATTCCACAAACCCAGTATGGTTTCTGGTTTGTGGTTTCTTAGTGGCACTGGTTCCCAGTCCCTTAGGGCGTTTCTTGCCCTTCAGCGCACTGTTCTGAGCATTGCCTGATATGGCTTTCACCCAATTTAAAAAATTTTATTGATGTCGCCCATCTCTCCTGTTTAATAATCAAATTTTCTGTTTGAATTGAAATTCATAACTAATGTGATCATTATGGGAAAGAAAAGCTCTTTTTACCATTGAACCTATCAAATCAATAAAATAACTATAAAACGCTTATTAAAATCATTTGTATATAAATGCTTAGCCGTAGTAGGAACCAACTAACTAGGCAACCACCTTATCATAATTTTTTATCTCATTATCCATATCTTTAGTATAAAATTTTAAAAGTAAACATATATTTAAGTTGATTGAAGTAAACAATGTTTCATCCTAGCCAGTATAGGTTTCATAACTGTTACAAACCAAACCTGTACCAGAGTAGTAGCAGGTTTAACCTCACTAGGCAACCACCCTATCTATCATTTAATTTTTCCTTGTGTTTTTTATGATATTTTTGAAATGAAATGATAATGAGAGGGGAGGAGGGTGAATGTTTTCTCCTAGACAGTATATGGTTTTAGCCTGTTCTGAGTCAAACCTGCAGAAGAGTGGTAGCAGGATGTACCTTGCTTGTCAAACTACCCATGTGTAGCAAACCAACAAAACCAATCTAATGAAAGAAATGACGTCAAATTTCTAGCTTAAACATTCATAAAAGATTCTCACTAACTAGCCAAGAGATATATACTTCATCTAGTTTTATATAGCTTTAGTAGATACTTTTTATTAATAAGGGCCTGTTTTAATTGGAACTGAGGCTTAACTTGAAACCACACAGGACAGTTACTTTTTAAAATAGAATAAAAGGGAGAATGTGTGATGACATTAACTTAAAATTAAAGGATAATAGTTTTTTGTCAAAGAGTTTTTATTATACAGCTTATATAATATAAGAGAAAAAAATCCTCCAATTTTCACTCCCATCATAATCAACTACACAATAGAGTACCAGGCAGTGCATTATTCTAGGAAATGGTAGAAACCATTGGCTTGGCATTTTGGGGCAAAAAACTTTAATGATTGTTTTTAGGCTGGTTGGTCAAAGGAAAAATATAATAATAAGGAATCTGATTTATGATGTTGGAAAGCCTTATAAATCAACAGCAAATGATTTGGGAATACTTTCAGTGGGGTGGGAAGGGATTGACACTTAGGAGATATACTCAGCATGAGCCAGAGCAAATTGATAGTAATCTAATTCTATTGATTGTTAATTAATTAAAAAATCATGGGCGCAGAGACAAGAAATTCACCGTAACTTAATTTGATGGATTGACATTGGCGTCAGGGAAATCCATCATAAATTAATTCAACAGTTTGATAATGGCATCAAGGCCTGAGTTATCAAACCATTCATCTAAAATATGGATATGATTAAAAAGTAGTTGAATGGTTGGTCAGATTAAATCACAACACCACCATATCAGAGTTTAAATTCCTAGCTTTTGTGGTTTAAGAAATTAGAAACTAGCTTATTAATGGAGGTTTCTATAAGTTAGATAAAAATTATAAATTTTAAACCCTTTCCTACTGATAACCTACCACTTAAGAAGAGTATATTTTAGTACTATTGGTGCCCAACCCAAGAGGGGTGGTCCTCCATGCATCTTTATTTATTGTTTCTAAATAAAGAGATAGTTTAATAAAAAAACTCCTAGAATGGTGCCATGACATTGCTTAGGCATCCATTCCTGAAGGGGAAGAGGGGCCAAGGGGATTTTCATCAGGAGCCAGCTTTAGGTGGCGGGCAAAGGCAGACAACAGAGGGGCTGGAGCTTTGGCAGTGTGAGGCAGAAGGAGAAAGAAGTGAGGGGTTTCCTCATCAATGAGGCAAGTGGTATGCATCACCTCGATGTATTGGATGAGTTGGTGTTCATAAAAAGTAATTAATTTAAGCAAACAAGTAAAGTATCTAATGCGCTGGCCAGTTTGAGGGTAGTTGGGGCTTTAAAGTGTTTATCTCACCACATGATACATGCCTGGCCAGCTGCAAAAGCTAATTCTTAAATAATAAATATGGCGTCTATCAGAAAATCACTTTTCCAAACAGTGGGATTTGCTAGTGTGCCAGGCCAACCAGTATGAAGATTGACTGACTCTTGCTGTTTCGCCTTCATAGGTGTACCAACCCCCTACAAGTCCATGTCCAACCCACCAACACAGCAGACCAATGACTTCGCCTTAGCCCCATGGTCCATCTTGGATGTGCCCCAGTGAGTCCATCCACCATACTGGGCAGCTATGGCACTCCCGCGCTGCCCACCCTCAAGACTGACGGCCAGCAGCACATCATCGTTGGTGGCCAGTTGGCCACGTTCCCTCCAGTCCCTCATAGGGCTGAGGTTTGGGAGCTGGCAGCATCAGCCACTACAGGTGCATAACCCTGTACCTACTTTGGGGATCTCCTGTTCCACCACTCCCACTTTAGTGGCTCTTGCTACTTCAAATAGATAGAAGATGAGCAAAAGAGAAATCTTTATTTGGAGGGGAGGAAGACTATCTATACTCTAGGCTACTGCGCCTATGAAAACCCCTCAGCCATCCAAACAAGAACCCCAACCAATTGCAGTCATCCATGGTAGCAATTCCCTTCTATTCTGCTTGTCCCAATCATCTAATATTAAGTCTACTCATCCTTGTCACAAGTCGCTGGTCAGATATATTTATAAATTCCTGTTATAATAAATACTTTGAGCATTCTCAGCATAAGTCGCCGGTACTCCAAATTATATAGTGAATTCATAATCAGATGATTGATAATGAGTACTTTAGCTTTCCACCGGAAAATCCCACAATCATATTCCATGGCAGTTGGCATCAGGATAAAATTCCACCAAACTCAGATTCTAGTCAGAGAAATCATTTTCAGATGGTTGTAAATGAACACATTGGCTTTCCGCTGGAAATTCCACAATCACCCACAATTTTGCAGTCAGCGTTAAACTAGGAATCTTCTAAACCTAAACCAATTAATATTTTTATACCAATTAATAACATAAAGCTAGTCAATTAATCGGCAATCAGGCCTGACTAACTGACACCCCTAATTATGATATTATTGGGAGGAATCCATCTGGATAATGTTCCAACAGCGTCCCAGGGGAAAATCTATAGGAAGTTAGGTATAGGGAAGCCCTTGCAAAGTGGCTCTATAACCATATGGAGGGCTTGATAGAGAAGGGAGTTGGTAGGGCAGCGGCTTCATTGACAACCTTTTGATGTATAGTTTTAGTAAATATTGAAACCATTGTGAGGATGAAAAAGCAGTGGGGAGTCAAATTGGGGGGTTATTGTGAAGAATTTTGGACCAAGGAAAGTCAGGTTTAATTCTGTAAGCAGTCTCATTATTGTCTTCCATAAAGGGCATTTAAAGGTTTGATAATTCCAGAACTAGACCAGCAACAGGCACAGGTAAGGTGACAGATGCTGATTGGCCAGGCACAGTGAACCACGGTAACTTTGCTGGTGCATGAGCAGCCATCTGTATAGGAATGGAGTGGGCGTTCAATCCTTAGTTGGGTTTAGCAGTGGGAGCAACTCTCACAGTGGCTGAAAATGGGTGAGAATTAATTTTATGCAAAAAAATAGTAAAATAGTAGCAGAGCTTACAATAGAGGAATTAATAGCAGAGACAGCTTTAGCGGAATACTCTAGGCACTTGTGCTTTGAGTGGTCAAGGGCAAAACACAAGGGACAAATGGCGCAGCCATTCTCAATGTGCACCCAGAAGGGATGAACAGGAGCTGATCTGACTACGGTGCAGAGAGATATTATGAGGTGGGTGTCCTGACAGAATTAGTGGATTGTAGCAAATGTGTGAATCCCATGATATAATTGGTGCCATCTGGAACCATGAATTGCAGCATGGGGTCAGCGCCATAGGCAGCCAAGCCCTCTGTGAGCGTGTGATGAAGGCGTTCTGGGGGAGAGGTGGGAGGGCAAGCTGGCAAACTGGACCACCAGTGTGGCCTTATCTGGAAAGCAAGTTCATATACTTGAGATAGGGGTATTTTATATATTAAAGGCATTGTGCTGCCACCTTAGCATAGGCTTTGCAAGAGAAGCCAAGATCAAAGTACCCCATGAAGAGTCATAATCTATAATACTGGTGGTTTTGTAAACCGCTGTGGTAATCTCAATGATGGCTGCGCTTGTTGAGGAAGAGGTTCCCATAATTGACCCAACAGCTGAAACGCAGGTTGCTCTGAGGGAGCACCTGAGGCTTTGAAGAACCACCTGGGAGTGTGCAAGGTGGTGTACTAGATCCAAAGGTGGGACTTAGCAATTTAAAGTGTTTGTGGGGCTAGCTGAGACAGTCTTGGGCGTTTTGGTAATGCCTTATAAATGTCAGGAGGTGGCATATGACCGCCCCATAACGGGGGCAGCAGGCGTTGATCCATTTGAATAGGCTGGGTTTGGCACTGGCAAAAGGAAGTCAATAGTAAACACTTTTACTTTTTAGATTTTAGTTCAATCAATTACTGATTGTAGCAAAAGAGTGAGAGATCCTTAAGAGGTATATATACCTAAAATTTTGCATATGTAGGTTTCTAGTTTAGAAGAAATTATATTTTTTATTTAAAAATTTAAACAGTTATATTAATCATTTAAAAAAGTAATTGAGGTGGGTCAACCTTGGGACAAATGTACCACACTGAGATTTTTTTAGCCAGCACAGGTTTTGAACTTGTGCTGAACAAAAACTGCACTAGAGTGTAAGCAGGAATTACACTGCCAGGCTAACCACCATTTTTATATTAATCATATATTACTTAATAAAACCAAAATTCAATTATAGAAAATTATAAAGTTTTATAAATAGTACTTAGTAAGTATCTATAGAGAAGTTACTCCATCTCTAACTTTTTAATTTTAATCTAATGTGGCTTAAGATATATGACAAAATTAGCTTTTATACATTAAGATTTCTAGTTCTTATATTTTATAGTATTATCTACTTTAAAAAATTTATATGCACTTGTTAATCTTAAAATAAAGATGCACATACATAGCAAATTTCATAAATATTGTAGTTAAGCTTTTATTTCACCTTTAAATATTTTCTAAAATGAAATTGTTTTATAATAGAAATAAATCTAGAGAAATTATTTTTTTCATATATAAGAAAAATATCACAGTAATAACAGTTTTTTAATGAAACTACAATCTTTGAACAATTTTCAAGCCAATTTTAGATTTCTAGCTTTATGATTATATGAAACTTTGTATATAACTGACGTTTATATATATATTCACAGTTTTTTATCATTTTTCAGTTATAATTTGTAAATCTCAAAGACCCTTATCTAGTTGAGAGCTTAACACCTAAGAGGCACATACATACCAAGTTTTGCATATATAGGTAATTTATTATGGGTAAATTGTTTTTATTTGATTTATATTATTGGAGTTATATATATTTGTAAATTTTGTTGCTGAAAAAAGTTTAATAAAAGAAAATCCCATACATACCTTATATTCCAACACCCAAGCTGCAAGTACATAGCAAAATGTATTAATTTAGGTTACTTGCTTTTGAATACATATTTTTAACAATTCTCAAATTTATTTTTTTTAAAATTATTTTATAGAATTCTAACTGATTTTTTCCACATATTAAAAATCCTAAAAAATTGATGTTTATATGATGAACTCCAAATTTTGAGCATAAAACTTCATGCTAATTTGTAAATTTTTAGTTTTTGTGGTTTTAGAGATATTGTCACAGGAATATAAAATAAAATTGGGATTGGCCTGCCAATCAGGGTGTGTGAGCACCCAGAAAGCAACCCTGAATGGTTGTCAAGCGAGTGTCTGTAACTCTCTCATTCCCAGCAAGGTGATGTGGGATGCAAACCCACATTTCTAGGGAACTATCCGTTAAGAAAAAGGGAATTAAGACACCTTGAATGGTGCCTGTGCAGAAGGTACCCCAGGCAAGGGTGTAGAGTGCAACATATAGTACCAGGCAAGTGAGGAACATAACCGCTTGAGTGGACCCCAGAGGGGAGTCCATAATCAAGTGTAACTTGGCGTCAGGGGTCTTGGGTGCCTCAATCTGGAGGGGACCTGGGCAGCCCAAGGGAGCCCCTGGGATTTTGGTAAATTGTGATAAAAGGTAGTGGCCCACATAGTTGGAGACCTCCCCAAAGAGGTCTGCCACCAAGTTCGCCTAAGGGACCATGAGTAAAACGTAAAATAGTGGGTAAATTTATTTTAAGAAAGTCAACCAATGAGGAATGTTGGTCGCAAAAACATATTTAAAGTGGGCTGGGGAAATTCAGGTTCTGCGGAAGTGCGTTCAAGCCTTGACACTCCAATAAACAGATGCTTTCATCTGTTTTTGTAAAATACACTGAAAGTGCCTTCACTTGAGTAATCGATTGAAGCCATATTTTACCCAAACTTAAAATTTCATAACTTTAATGGGATTTAGAGCCTTGCTCTCCAATTAAATGAATCAAACTGTCTTTGTTTGTAACATAAATCGTTCATTTCAGTGCCTGGGCTGAGATAAGAGGCTGGGCGTTTTGCACCCCATTAGTATCAACCTGGTCATGCTTGGCTTGGACCCAGCGTTGATCTAAGGTGTGTTTCAGGTCAGAAAGAGCCTGAAGTTTCACCTTCTGGGCCTCCTGTCGCCAAGTCTTATCTTTAGCATCAGTTCCCACTATTAAGTCATCCAACCATGACAAAGGTGGGGGCATTGCTGTCCAAAAACTTGATAGTGGAAAGGAGAGAAGCAAATAGGGAGCAGCAACTAGCAACCACAATAACCAACATCTCAACTAGCAACCAGAATGTAGCTGCCAGTGTGGAAGCATATCTCATCACAAATAACTCTTCTAAAGCCATGGAGGGCCCAGGATGCGCTGAGGAACCACTGTATGGGGCAGATGGTGAGGACATGAAACCTCACACAGTGGGGAGAGATGATCTCCAATAATAATGTGACGTCTCACGCCAGAGGGCATCCACAAGCGTTGATATCCTCAACAGTCCAATTTTCTATTAACTCCATTCAATTAGAGGAGGCAGCAGCCTCATAATAATAGCCACTAGGGCTCAGTTGTTACACAACCCTGGGAACATAGTTCTGGTTAGCAAAAGCAACAAACAATGGGAAAAATTTTATCACTGAAAATTCTATTGGAAAGCGGTTTGTTTATTATAACAAAAATTGGAGAATTGACTGATAACTGTACCAATGAGGAGTGGTTATCTTAAATCCTAGTAGCTTAGGGAATAACTGGGAATGCATGAATGAAGATTTCTCAATATCAACCATTTTTTGGCAAAATGAGATCTTACAACTAGTTTTCCTGCTTATAAAAATATTAATAAAGTGGTGGTAGAGGCAGCAGCTGCTCCCACCAACACCCTCCTCCGCTAATATCTTCATGGAGCGATGGAACCCCTTGTTGAGGGTATTCCCATCCCAAATTTTCCCCATGATTTTGATGAGGATGCAAAATATGAAATTGAGGAGCTCACTTTTGGAGCAATCTGCGTTTGCATTGATGTGACTAAAACTTCTCTGTTTGACCCCAATTATCCTCAAATCCACCAGCGCACCAAGTCTTTCACTTGTGTGCCAACTCTCATCACTTCCACTGAGCATCATCTTGCTCAATACGTTGAGGCGATGGACACCGCTGGCCTCATTAAAGAAGAAAACCCACAATTATACCTCCATATGCCACATGTCTCTGATGCCCCAACCCCTATGTTGTCCGCCATGGTCCACCAGCTAAAGTGGGCGCTGGACAAAAATTCCCCAAAGCTTCCTAGGTGATAACTTAGGGGCTATATTATGATTTTTTATTTATTTCTAATAATCCCTTTATTTGACTCATTCACAAATAAAGATGCGTAGCGTCTCCCCCTTTTGGATTGAGCACCATTAGTGCTAAAAAAGATTTTAAAACTAACTTGATACCAAATTGACCTTCCACTGGCCATCTGACTCTTGCTCAAAATTTGCCACTAAATTGTTCCTCCCATCACAACTTTTCTTAGCAGATCAGCAGTTCTTTGTTAAGCAGGCAACTGGTTGCTCCCATGGCCAGACCATGTAGGAATAGTCCCATTGGGTATTGAAGGGATTTATTACCCTTGATTTCAGTGGGTTGGGCCCCTTGATTTATCCAGATTTTCTGCCTGTCAGGATTTTCCCTGGGTTAGGTGGAAGCCTTGTCCAGGGGAAGGATTGATCCTCCATTTGAGGGGCATAAATCCTGATTGCTCTATAAGTTTGAAAATAGGATTTGAGTTTATATTATTAGCAAATATACCAAATTTGGGGCATTATATAAATTACTCCAAATTTGGGAAAACGTTAGATCCCCTTACCTTAAGTCATGTGAAGCGGAGTTTCCACTGATCCCAGTATTGGGACTTTTCTACAGGTCTTATGAATCTACCCTGAAGATCCCTCTTTATTCTACTTTCATTTTCAGGCATTATAAATAGAGCATGATTACTCTAAATAAAATCTCTTTTGCCTATCACTAATAAAATTCTTGTTTATAGAGTTTTTATTTAGGAGCAAAACAAGTCATGAGGTTACCCATGAAAGTGAACTTTGAAGCACCCCTTTTGGATGGATGTGCCACCAGTGCTTCTCCTATGGTGGCCTGACACTACCCCTTTGGTGGAACCCCAAATTGTCAATTGAGTTGGACCCCTCATCAATTTAGATTTTTCTCCTCATCAACAGAACTCAAATTAGTCACTGAGGATAGGTGTTCCCCAATTCCCTTCATCTGGCGTCCTCTCACTACCACCACCTCCATGAACACCCCCTGATCCCTTGGAGCAGTTCTTGTATGGCCAGTTAGTGGGGATGGGCAACCTTAAGGGGTAAGCCGTCACCCACCTCTCATCCACCACATGGGATAAATAACCCTTAGTTATGAGGGGGACTGCCGCCTTTTTGGCCCCCTTTCTGGTGCAGAATGGGTATGGCTCATGATTGAGGTACAGGAGGTGCTCTCCCAAACTTACAGAAATCTTGATAAATAGTTTCTTTTATATATTATAAACATATTTGAGGTGGGTAACCTGCGGATGATATTGAACCAATTAATGGGGAAATTATAATTATTGAAAAGGGGGATAAATCCTGGTAAACCTCTATGCGCAGAATTCTGATATGCCAGGAACTCTATGGACCTCCTTGCTATTTTCTATCTCAGTTCAGGCACTAAAGGGAAACGCCAACAGGCCTAAGTTGTCCCCTACCCAGGTAAGACTTTATTTCTGATCATAAAGTATTCCACTTAATACTTTAAATTGGAGTTTTAATTTAATCATATGAGGTGGTCAGGTAATTGTGTACACCTGTAACCATAATCTAAGGTGGGGTAGAACCATCTAGTACTAAAAAAAAGGTGGGGTAGAAATGTCATGATGGTTTGAAACTTGTTCTGGGTAGGACGAACGTAACTTCTTTATCCCCACTTATTATTATTTAATTAATGATATGAGGTTAAAAAGGAAGATTTAAGCAGTTGTCAATTGGGTTGCTTCTGTTATTGGTGAATCTTTTTTATAAAAAGGATTAAAATGGTCAGGTAACCATATCCAGTAAATTATATGGCCTAAAAATAATTTACTGTTCTCACTTGACTGATATAAATTTTTTATTAGGGGTAAAATTATATATCCTTCCATCTAGGATAAAAATTTTATCCTCTTTATAAGATCTATTGACATTTTTGGTACAAGTTTATGATAGTTACAGGTATATTTTGAGCATTTAAGACTTGGATTCATGACAGCTGTGACTCAGCATTCTTATTTACCATTGTAAATTCACTTTATCAAGCCTAATCTATTCTAACAGGTCATGACCCATTTTTTCATAGTTTTGTGGAATTTTTTTATCTATTATAGGTTGCTGTGGCCCTTAATTATCAGTTATCTATCATCTATAACATAACACGCTAGCGTTAGTCCTGTTTAGTTGATCTTCCAAATACATGAGATCTAATTTGATTAGCGTTAAAATTTATTGTTAAAAATTAACATTTATAAAATATGATTTGCTCCAAAAAAAATCGAATCTGTAATATAATGCACTAGCTTCAATTCAGTATAATCAATCTATCAACTACCCAAGTTCTAGTATAATTAGTTCTAAAAATTCATAGGTTGAATTAAGCTTAATAATATGATTGGCTCCAAAAAATTCTAATGTAAGTATGTTAAGTTACAATGTGTACTAAATTTCAGTTTAGACAAGTTATTGATAATTGGTCGACTTTAAATCAATCCTAACCCAACTAAATCTATAAGTAGCATGATAAGTAGTGTTTCAGTCATCCATATCACCAATATAATGGAGCGTGGTGATAATAATAAGACTGTGCTGGTACTCAGGATGAGGTACCAACCAAAAGCAACATCTGGAATACCTCTAGTAAAGCATTTATCTTATAGGATAGAGAGATATCAGGGTAATCATGGCACCAGCATTAAACCCTAAAATAGAAATTCATAGCTACCAACTTCCTGGCAAACTTATTAATATAGAAATAAAATTATTTTTATAAGAATTTAAAAAAAGCTTAAGGAGCAAAAAGGAAAAAATGGAGTGACAGCAGAACCTGTTGGGTACGCTGCCTTACAAACTCACTGAATAGGTAACAGAAAAGAGTGTATTGCTGTCAGGAATATCTTTGCAATTTGACCCAGAAAACTGACACCCAAAAAATGTTCACAATACCAAATCAGGTATAACCTGCCAAGCTGGATTACTGTCAAATTTTTTTTGTGAGAAATTTTTCCATCAAAAATGTTCTTGTTGTGATGACAATGACTCCTCTGGAGGAAGGCAGGTTGCACCCACCGCCAGGCCAAATATGGTTAGTCTCATTATGTATCAAAAGGGTTGACCATGATTATACCTGTTGAGGATGTACTCATTTTTACCAGAAATTGAGGGGAACGGCAGATGGGGATTTCCAAGCCAGAGAGTATTTTGTTTGATTTATTTTTGCCAATTATCAATTCACTTATTCTAGCAGAACTCAAACCGGTGAAGTATGTTATGTCACATGACATGATCTATGGAATGGGTTGCAATGATAAGTAGGAAATGAGACAGGCCAAAGAAGTCAAGTTGGCCGCCCTCTCTGACCATAGATACACCATACATAAACGCTGGGTTAAGGCCAAGCAGGCCCAGGTAGTCCCCAGGAATTGCGTGATGGGGTCTCAGACATTACATTAACAGGGTTCAAGGTTTCCCATTTTAGTATAATTATAATGGTTCATTATGTTTTATTTCTAAATGTAAATTATATTTATTTAAGAAAATTACTATTACAAATATATGCAATGTTCATTTGGAATCAAAGTTATGAGTATCTGCATACTCATGCAATAAAATTATCTTAAGTGATAGCCTCATTTAATTTATTCAAATTTATTCTAATCTCAAATAAATCAATTGAGGCCCAGATTCCCAATTTTCCTTAAATTAGTTTTACCTCAGCCAATCTCTCTTTCAGTCATCTTTATTTAATTTAGAAGCTGCTTTTTATATATAGTGCATCACATGATACCTTTTGCTGCCCTTGTGGAGTATCTCCTCCTGGGGTTTTCTGGGGTTTAAATGTATACTATTAAAGGGTTGACACCATACTAGGTAGTATTAATATAATTTTATCAATAGCTATTCCTGGAGTGTAAAGACACTCTTCTCACATTAGAAGACCATCCATATTTTTATACTTTTGGGGATTTTTAGATTAGGGTTTGCTTCATAGCAGTGATTAAATGTGTTCATTGATTAGTGTGGTCATAAGTCTTCTCATCATGTTGTTATCATTCACTTTAGCAATAGCCCAGCTTAGCATTTCCACTTATATTGCCTGCTGGAGGGCTCATGCTCTCCATGCAAATAATTAATGGTTTTTGACTATTTGAGGTCCTGCTACCCTGGCTTCCAATTATAAAAATTTCATTTTAATAAAACAAGCCCTCAATCATACTCTTAGGCCGTTTAGAGCTGCGTCAAGTTTCACCCAGTACTTTTGACTGGGCAATAGAAGCTTTTAAAGCTCTTTCTGGAAACGAGGTTACCCACGTTACCTTCCTTCCAAACCTTCCATAGTTTCTGTGTACCCAGTCAGTTGGGATGCTCTTAGTGGTTTTATTAAAATAAAAATTCTGGTTGGGTCCAGGCCCTACTTAGTCATGACGTCATAAGAATGTCATGTTTCAAAAGAGGTGTATTGAGCCAGTCAGTGGACCCTAAGGATGGCAGGCTTTACTTGGCTCCTTCAATCCAATGATTATTTTTATACATTCTGAATTCTCCGCCCTAATCAACAGGGGTGTTAAATTCAAGGATTACTCATTTAATAAAATTATCCCTGTATGTATATTTGAGAAGAAATCCAGCCAAAGATTCTCAATATTTCGCCAGTGTCTTATGGTATATCAACTGTTCAGAAGCTCACTAGGCTTAATAAAAAATATGACTCTTCTGGTCAATTTTGGGCTAAATCTCCCTTTAAATTCTATAACTTTTACTAATTCAGGAAAAGGTACAAGATGGTAATTTGTGACTTAACAGCTTTTTGTCACTATTTAAAGAACTGACTCTGACAAAATCAAGTAAAAGAGAATACAGAAAATACCATTATTTATGAGATACTATTTAATGATCCTATTACTTGTCCAAGCGTCATTATTTATACCTTTAGGGCATCTCCTGGCCATTTTTTTGAGCATGCAATTTTCACCAGATATTAGTATCCATTTTAGTTTGGCCCTTGAACTGATATGACCATGGCCTTTTACTAGGACTATTGGGCAAAAACTCTCAAATTGGGAGGATTTAGGTACAAAAATTGCAACTTGTATGTACAAAATTTCCTAAGGTCAGCCTAATTTGAGAACTTCATAAAGCTGGCATACACCTTTTCTAAGAAATTGACATCAATTTAGCATTAGTGATGTACCTCTAATAGAGACATCAACAGGCCTCTCAATAGTATTAGGTACTCACATTCAGGCTGTACATTTGTGAGTGCTATTGCGCTAATTACAGAGATCAAATTACAAAATTTGCCATAGGGTGGAAAACTGATTGCAATTATTTGAGGGTCAATTTTTATTGTTGTTATTGGTTCATGGGATTTTTAGAGCTGATTAGAAATTGATCCCAGGATAATTTCTTGATAATAAAGCCAATATTACTCATTCTCTCTCTGCTTGGCATAGCTTTCCAAGCAAATTAATTTCAGTAAATTAAAAGCAAGCAATTAATTGCATACCAAAGTCTTGCTCTGATGTTGTCAGATCCCCCACCAACTGTCCCAGCGTGGGGTAGTGGCGAAACTCCCCCTCCATTTTCCGTCCAACAGGAAAACACACTCGGACTGGCTCACCCAGTCATTCCAAACCCTTGGGATGATTCATTCCTCCCAAGGATCTCGATGCCCATCTCACCCAAACCCAAGTGGTGCCCCACTGCCCCCTGGTGCTCCCCCAGAGCAACATGCGTTTTGGCCTTAGGGTTAAATATGGGAAATTCTTCCCCTACAATGACCAAGCCATTATCAAAATGTCTCAGGCAGTGATGACACCAGCCTGTTTTATAGACTTCTTCCCCTATAAGGAATACTTTGATCTTGGCTTCCCCTGTGAAGCTGATGCAGCCACTACGGCAATGGTGCCAATAATTTTTAACAATATTCCCCTCCCAACAACTTGGACCTAGCTCCCAATGGACACCACCTTGGTGGTCCAGTTCGCTGGTTTGCCCACCCACCTCCCCCCCAAAGTGCTCCACCAGGAGCTGATGGAAGGTTTAGCAGCCTACAGGCCAACCCCATCTTATAATTTGTGGTCCCAAATGGGGCCACACGCCTCGCTGGGCCTCAGGTATATGCTATGATCAGCCCTGAATTTATGAAAATTACTTTAGCAATTCCCCCTTGTGCCACCATCCCATTTGCCCCCAACCATCCATTCTGGGCCCGCGTTGAGGGCGGATGGACGATTTGTCCATCCTGTTTCAAGTTAGATCACTCAAAACATAAATGCCCATACTCAGAAACTTCCACTGACGCCAAAAGTTTGCCTGACTCCCACCAATCTGCCACCCACCCCGCACCAACTCTGACATGGGGTATGATCCTACTTTCCCCTCCTCCAATGCCTGATGCTGCAGCTGCACCTACAGCCACCAATCAACACCCACCTTGCCCCGATGCCACAAGTAATTCATCCAACCAAACTTTGGATTAGATCCCAGTTCAATCCCATGCATCCACAAATGAATTGAACAAACCTCAACCATACGCTGATTCCACAATCCAATTCAACCAAAATCCATGGTAATTATTAGATAAAATTGATGAATTAGGTAACATCTTGAAGAACTGACGCTATAACTTGAGCGGTTCTGTAATGCAGAATGGGATGCAAAATTCCCGCCTCAGAAATTTGTCCCACAACCTAATGCCAAACCATTCTACAGCGACTACCAGCTTGCAGTGGAAGCAGCTGCCACACTAGATTGCCATCAGCTCCGCTAAGCTGCTGCCAAATCTGTGGCTGCACTCGCAGGAGGAATTCCACCTCCCATAATCCCCATAAATCTTACTGCACAAAGTAAGATCAACATGAAAAATTTACACAAAAACGTCACTGAAGTCATCTGGAATGTGGTAACAGTAGCACGGAATCTAAAAGCAAAAATAACCTGAACCAACATTGCCACATTCATTAAATTTCCAGATGCCCACCTCAAAGCTGAAGATGCTTTGGGCAAATACATTGTTGGTATAATGATGGCTGGCAACTATTCAGAAGTTCATTCATCAAGGATATTGAACCCCATACCGCCAATGCCACCACACCCTTACTATCTGCCTTAACATGCACCCTACTCTGAAATGAGATGGATGCAGCTGAAGATGAGCCCCCCGATTCCCCCTTCCCATCCACCATGGAGGGATAGCAGTATTCGCTGCCCACCTGGTTGGATATTTTGTTAGGTATAAATCAATTGATCCATCCATTTTGGGCGTTTCATTTGAATCGTTATTTTTATTATGATTTTAGTTTTAGTTTGGTAATGTCTGTCCCCTGGTCAGCTTACCTCGGTTAAATAAAAGTCAATATTACTCATGATTAATTGGGACAATTTACTGAGTTGTTTTAAGGTAATCAGCTTGAGTTTATGGTTTGGAAAAAGGGTTGGTTCAGGTCAACACTTGAATATGACACTTTCCCCACTTGAATTGAACATAAGCCCTAAGATATCCGATATGCCTGCATTGATTGTCAACAGTCAGCTTTGATCTTGTACCAAATCGACAATAAACATAGAGCCAGATGCCTAGCCTTCAGATTGGCCCAAATTGCCATTGAATTTGGAGTCAGCTCCCCTCCCCTCCTCAAGTTTGAGCAATAATATTAATTGATTATGTGTTATAGATATTTTATATTATTTTAGTTTTTTATTCTTTTATATATAGTAACTTGTTTTTCAATAATATTATATGTATTTTAATTAGCCAGTTTTTGAACCTTCTTAGAAACTTTATGTGGAAACGGTTGTATATATGGCCAGTTCTGACATCCTTGATTGTATATATGAATTGTGGTGTCTTCTCATTTATTTCAAATGGTCCAACTCTGATGGGACTAACTTTTGTAATTCCCAATCAGTGGGTGTTGCAAAATAAAACTTCGTTGCCAACTTAAAATCAGCCAGATTATAGCAGTTTTTATATATCCTTTGCATGTCAGGCCTTTTCACGGCTATACTGTTGTCAAAGGCCTGAACTTGCAATTTGATTAGGGTATCAGAAAGTTTATCAACATATTGAGGATAGTTATTCTCACCAGGATCCTATAGAACTGAATATTATAACGATTGTAAGCCATATTTATTCCATACAACAACTGAAAAGGTGATATTCTGGTAACTATATGGTTGGAGATGTTTTAGGCAAACACTTCTGAACTCAAGCAGGTATCCCATTCAGATGTTTAATATGTTAACTTATTGATGATATTCACCTGCGTCTCAATTGCTCTCACAGCTATACCATTGGTTTCAGGATGATAGGGAGCGGAAAGCACGCATAGTACTCCTATTAACTGGTTGAGCTTGGTGAGGACATGAGCGGTAAAATTGGTTCTATTATCTTTAAGGATAATCTTGGGACACCCATGCTTGTGGAGGATGTTCTCAAGTATTCTATTGGCTGTAGTTGCTGCTCCTGCTTCCTAAATAGTTTTAGCTTCGACCATTTTAGTTGAGTGGTCAATAGCCATAATAATGTACTTGGCTTTCAAATCGCTTGTTGTAAGAGGTCCAACAATGTCAATAGATACGGTATGTCAGGCAAACTTAGGCTGAACAATCTGATAAGATAGCTATTTTCAAACGGTTTTTCATCTTGACACTCCAAACAGAACTCTAGCGTTTCCTGGATTTCAAAATGCGTATAATTGCAATAGAAGAATTGCTTCAGATACTTCTTTTTTAGTACTAGATGGTCCGCTTCAGATACTTCTTCATCTTCATGAATCCACCCTACCTATGGCCTTATGGGCAGCCAAAATGATGTCTGTTTGGCCGATGATCTTAATAATATATAGTTATTGCCCTCAATGATTTTGTAAATTTTCCTGTTTTCAATAATTGTATCTTGTCATAAGTCCAATAATAATTTTTAAATAATTTAGGCTCATCTTTTTAATCTCCACTGATCATCTTCTGAAACAACTCATCAGCGTCCAAACTAAGTGTTGCAATAGTAGCAGTTGGGATAGGCAGTCAGCATTTTAATACTTTGCCCCATCATGATGCTCAATTATGTATTTGTAGGCTTGAAGCTTAAATGTCCAGCGGGTTCATAAGCTTTCTGACTCCCTTAAGCTGCTTAGACATCTTAGGGATGAATGATCAATAACTTTGAAGTGAGTAACATATAGATAGACCCAAAATTGCTTCAAGCATATATGACAGCTAAGTAATCCCGTTCTGTCACCATATAATTTCTCTCATGAACATTTAAGGTCTGACTAGCAAAGGTAATTGGATATTTTTTGCCTTCCTCCACAATCTGATCTAATACAACTCCAACTGCCATTAATTATGCGTCAGTTTAGAGAATAATTTGCAATCAAAGTCCAGATATCAAAGGACATGAGCTACCAATAGTGCTGACAAAAGCTGATTACAGGCTTCTTGACAAGCCGTATTCAAATCAAATGGGACTTTATTCTTGAATAGATAGAAGGTTTGTACTCCAAATTGTGCAAAATTGGCAATAAACTGACAATAGTAACTGATCATTCCTAGTAAAACTTGAATATTGCGCTTATATTCAGGCCGTTTAATTTAGGAGATGGCATTTAACTTAGAGGGTTGGGTCCAAAGTCCTATTTTGTCAATTAAAAAGCCAAGATATTCTAGCTGATCTTTGAAGAACTGGAACTTTTGGGTTTGGTTCTAAGTTTTCAGCTACTAGCCTTCTGAAAATCTCCTCTGAGTGTTCCAAGTGGTCGTAAAAAGTGCACCTGAAAATAATATTATTGTCAAGGTATACTAGTACACATGACAACTCTAAATCTCCCATGATTGTGTCCATGACTCTCTGAAAGTTTTCTGTGGCATTGCAGAGTCCTTGAGGCATTCTTATCAGCTGAAATAGCCCTCTTGGGCCATAATTGCACATTTTTCGTGCTCCTCTTCAGGCATATTGTTTTTCCAAAACCCACTGATAAGGTCCATCACTGAGAAGAATTTCGCACCCCTAGCCTGTCCAAGGCATTGTCAATCTATGGAAGAAGTACAAGTCTTTTTGTGATGTTGTTTAATTTCTGGTAATCAATGACAGCTCAATCGCTTCCATCCTTCTTTTTCACTATTAAAATTGGTGTGGCCCAAGGATTTTTGAAAGCACTAACATGCCGCTTGATCAATTGAGTTTTTAATCAACTTAAAAAACTTCTTATGATGTTTTCAAGCGTCTAATTGGGCATAATCAAATTACTTTATGATTTCTGGTATCAAAGTGTGGAAGGCATCCTTAGAACATCCTAAGTTGAACTCATTTTCTGAAAAAATTTCCTGATATTTAGGAAATAGCTCCTTATCTTGGCTCTTCTCAGAGTTGGCCAAGTTGCTCAAATCATCCATAAGGACAACATGATTAATTCTGATTAGGTCCCTGTTTGGAAGTTCTAATTTGACAAAAGTTACAAACTTTTGAAATGAGTTAATTTACGTGGTAGGTAACAGATGCAGAAAGGCGATCATCTGATGTTGCTTGATGTTAATGGGCTAATCTTTTAAGTTTGCACATAAGATGTAAATTTCTTCATGGTTTGGAATGATGATACCAGGTACAAAGATTGGCTCAAATTGCAATTTAGACCATGAGTGGTATACTTTGCTATAAAGTCCTTTCAGAATTTTAAATGACAGTCCAGTTGGGATGATTACTTGATCTCCCAATGATATAGTGATGTGCTGATTTGACCAAAGAGGTATGTCCTTTGACTCATTAATTTGTTTGGGTATTGGTTTTACCTTTGATTGCGCTTTGACGTACTCAATTGGGGTACTCCATCTTTGTAGGCAAATTTATGATAGGCTGGGCTTCTTTTTCTCAGCTGCTCCATCCTTATTATAATAAGTTAGATTGACTGGTCAAGAGTGGTGAGAGTATTATTCTTGTAGTTTATAAAAACTCTAAATCTTCTCAGGAAATCAGTCCTAATTAATATTTTAGTTCATATTTGGCAATACTATGTCAGGTGCTGTCACTACAATAGATTCAGATCTTAGAGTTAGGGTACTGTATGCACCATGAAATTTAGTTGTATCTGCTCCTTCAGTTCCATATTCCTGACAGGGTGCAGCATCAGGCGCAATTCTCAACTTTTTAACCAGTTTTGTGCTGACTGTATTCATAGGAGATCCAAAATTAAATGATGGCCCAAGCTCAGACATTGTTTACTGCTATATTCACATATACACATTCAGAATAGTTTTCAGAGGTACTTATTGTTTGAATACTATGACTACTGCCCAATTCCAGATGTGATTTCAGACTTGAACGGATATATGGGAAGTTATCTGCTAAGGTCTTCATTGGAATGGCTATATGTACGTTGTTATGTGAAGGTAGGTCAGTTGAACATATAAGTGGAGGTTTAACCCTGATCAATAATCTTCTTTGCGTAATATTTTTATACATCTTCTTAGCCTTCTTTGGTAATTTTTAAAGATTTATTTGCTCTTGCTTTAGCCAGAGTAGTAACCATAAGGACATCATTAGCAACGATATGGTGGAGGTTATCTTTGGCAACATCATTGGCCCTAAAGAGCTCTCCAGGGTCAGGTGGAATGGTTTGGTAAAATTAGTGGAGTTAAGCATTCCGCCTCTACTCTACCTGCTCTTTTCCTGCCTCAATCATTGCTGTTGATTTCTAGGCAACTTTGACAGCAGGCTTTTTGTCTGACTGTCTGTAGCATTGGCTACAAAAATGTCCCATTTGACCCCAGTTGTGGCATGTAATCAGCACTTTCTGCTGTTTTTGCTCGCATTTTTGGTTTATGTATCCGGAATTTTCCCCAAATAGGACATAGTGTTACTTTTTGGCCCGAAAATTGCAATTTTGCTGATTCTTGGCCCAATTAGAAGCATAAAAACTGCGGGCAAAGCTTCTCAAGTAATTGGTAAGCTCTTAAGTTTCCATTCTCTGTTGAATGATGGTATTATGACGTGGTGCTAGTCATGATAGGGCATGACTGCATGCTTCATTGCGATTTTGTGTCAAACTCAGTCATGGCATTACACTCATGCAAGTCTTGCGCATCATAGAAAAATCTGTGAGCAAAGTCCAAAATAATCTCGTTCTGCTTGAAATCAATATTAAGAAGCTCAGTGTTTTGGGTCAGTAATTTTCTAGGCCCTCCATATTGTTTTATCACTGCGACCTTGGAATCTATATAGGACTAATTGTCACCCAAATGGGGCATAATGAGGTCACAGCTATGGGCATTAAGTGAGTTAATTAATGCTGATCCTTTTGCATGGTCTGATGCTCCCCACATTGCTAATTCAAATAGCTTGAGAAAAGAGTGAACATTCCCATCCTTAGTGAACTTTAGCAAGCTTAGAGTTTTGAAGTCATCTTGCCCTGTTTTAGGAATAGGTGTTACACTTCTTCTAGTAGTTGAGCATCTTGGTTAATCTTCAGATAAAATCGGCCTTCCTTCTCTTAGGGGTATCTGGAGTCAGGATTGATTCCAGAAATTTAGGCATAAGACGGATATTCTAGATATCAATTTCTCATTGGTATTGATTCCTGGAGACTCAATTTCATATATTTCTCTGAACTTCTAGATTCTGATACCTGAATTTGGCCCTCTTTTATTTTTCCAAGTCATTTTTTGGCTTAATGGACAGAGCTTTTTAAATTTCTTAATTGTCAAGGCTGGGTGAGCAATGACAACTTTTCTTTATGAAAATTCAAATTTTTTTAAAGTTGTCATGTTCCTTTTCAAAATAAAACTTTATTTGACGTTATGCATTTGATATCTTTGCCCATACTGTCTACTAGGTAATTTCTTGTTGATACTTGCATTCTAGGTTCCAAATATCCTGAATAGTTTCATCGCTTATGGCCTGCAATTTTGACACAACTGTCCAGATTTTCAAAAATTCATCTCTGATCTGAGCACCGTCTATATTTTTGGTACTGCTGGTAATATCACAAGGTCTTTAGTGTTCTTATTTAAAATATCCAACTCAGTCCAAACATACTCCTCAAAGTGAACGTGCTTTTAATTTATGTCTAGGTGCTCTCTTTGGTTCAAGGTAGCCTGTGTGGTGAGTCATTCTGTCTGTATGATAAGAAATCAGGATGAGTTTCCATCTTTTGGCAGAGAGTATCCATGTTTTGTAACCATTTGTGTGATACCCATTGTGAGCAAGAACTTTCACAGCTATCTTTGGGACTCCTACGTTTAGTAGCTCCTCAAGGTTGTTTAATATGTGATGAACTTCGTTGGAAAGTCCTGTATTATCACCTATGGCTTTTTGGACTATGTTAAAAAAATTTAATTTATTCAATAAAGCAATCTGGAAAAAATGGTCTTCCCGTTGTACATGGTAAATTCCGTGAGTTCTAAATTCTATCTAGCAAGTGTTCACTGGGTATGCTTGTTTAAGGGTTAGACAAAGCTAACCTGGAATTCATTAGCTGCTTGACTTTTTGTGAGACTTCTGGCAAGAGCTGTCATGGTTGCATCATTATACTTCATGTACATCACCATCTTGAGTGACTGATCCTTGAGATAGTTGAACATTCTAAAAGAGAAATCAATTTGCGATTTACCAATCCTAAAACCATGATATATAGAGTTTCCATCATGGCCTTAACGCTTTCATATGTAAGATAAATTGGGATTGATGCATCTACATGAGCTCCCCCTACCATAATAAGATACAGGGAGTACGAGGTACTCACATAAGAGTCTGGTCATCTGGTATTATAATAATCAAAATTTTCCTTGACACTAGTTTCCATCTCTTTATAATTTTCTCTTCTGGCTGAATCTTCCAGTAACTGGTTGTGTGGGCCCATTTACAGAGTGTATCACTAATTTTTAGTGAGCACCACTTGCTAAATCTGAGAATAGCTCATTTTTTGCAGTTATTAATGTGTATATGTTTGAGACAGAAGTTCAGCTGAAGCTCCTCAATATTTCATCAGTGTCTTACAGTATATTTACTGTTTGGAATCTCACTAGTCCTATTTAGATATGACAATTCTGGTCAATTTAAGGATAATTTTCTCTTTAGTTTATAACTTTTACTGATGCAGGCAAAGTACAAGATGGTGTTTTTTGACTTAACAGTTTGTCAACACTCTTTGAGGAACTGACTCTGATAAAAACCAGGTAAAAGAACATTTAGAAAATATATCTATATTATGAGATATTATTTTTTGATCCTATTACTTGGCCAGGCGCTGGTATTTATAACTCAAGGGCATCTCATGGACATACTTTTGAGTACGTAATTTTCACCAGATAATTTTCACCTCAGTTTGGCCCTTAAATTGATACAACCATGACCTTTTACTAGGACTATTAGTGACATAATACTCTCAAAATTTGAAAGGTTTCAGGCACAAAATTGCAACTCAAATGTGTCCAAAATTATCTTAAGAACATCCTGATTTGAGTTTCATCATAAAGCTGATAAAATAAAACTTCTAGGAAAATTGGCATCAATGTAGAGTTAATTATGCACCCCTTAATGGGATGTTAGCAGTTCTCTTAATACCGCTAGGCACTCTTATTTGGTCTGTCCATGTGCAAATGCTATTGTGCTGATTTTAAAGATCAATATAAAAATTTGCTTTAGGGCAGAAACATATTGCAGTAAATTTGAGGGGCAATCTTATCGTTGTTATTAGTCCATGGATTCTAGTATTAGTTTAGGAATCAATCCCAGGACAATTTCTTGATAATAAAGATAATATTACACATGATTAATAGGGATAATTTACTGAGTTGTTGTAAGGTAATCAGCTTGAGTTGATGGTTTGATAGAGGTTTTATTTTCAAGTCAAGCATTAGAATCTGACAGGTGGCTTGTTAATTTAGCTGTAAATGATTCACTGATGGGGACCCCCACAAATACCACTCTTGTAAACATGAGTCCCCTTTGCAAATAAAAGCTTCTTTTATTTTAATTTCTTCCTTTTCAGGAGCACTGGATGGTCAGCAGAGTATTACACACAAATTATTAATTAGATGTTTCTGAAATTTCACAATGAAGGTTCTACTGGCAGCAACTCCTATAGATTTTAGTCTTGGAAGCATCCTTTTCTTTTTAAAAAATTAGAGAGTTTCTTAAAGTTTGGCCTTCAGGTTTGGGGCATTTTGGTAGTTTCCTGGGACTCATATCTCCTTTGTTATTAAATGTTTTAAGGGCTTTTTTGGGGTTGTTTCACCCATAAACACCCCTATAAATAATGCTTTTAGGAGGCCAAATTCTCTATCTGAAATGACATAATTCAATACCACGCCTTTGCTCTTGAGAGAGCTCGTTTGTTGGCTGGCTCTAGCCCCAAAGTTATAATTAAATGCTGCACTAATTCTCTCTTAGTTTTCTATCTTTGACCACACCTGTAATTACCTCCCTCATAAGGCCTAATTTCCTTATGAAAACGGCAGCATCTTCCAGTGCCACGCTTTCACTCTTGAGGAAACTCAGTGCTTGCAGGACTCTAGCCCAACGTTTTTAAAGAAAATTCATCTGATACCTTCCGGTTTTGACCTTTAATCACAGAATTCTGTGAACCCTCGCTGAAAGGGGTTTGGGCGTTTTAGTAATGGCAACCAATGTTCAGATAGCTAGCAAAATGGGAATTGTGCCTTTGAAACCCAAAAACTCTGTTTATAATGGGAAATATATATACAGACAAACCTTTTATAAGTTCTGGGGGCTTTTTGGACCCAAGTTCTGTATATGGGATCACCCCTAAGAGTTCTCACTGACTTTAAACATTATTTTAGGCACTCAGGAGGTGGAAACCCTTTTATAAAAGATTATGGTATTAGGTGTGATTTTTAAAGAGATGTTGCTGGGTATTTTCCATCAGTCATAAGCGTGGCATATATATCCCGCCACCTCTTTTGATATAAAAACGTATCCTTGTGGCATACTTCTATGTGAAGTTGATCCCGCCATGGGTTTGGTGTCATTATCTGGATTTAATAATGAATTCCTGGGATTTTTTGTTTTCTGTTATTCTTTCTTCCACTTTTAGGGAAGTTTAGGACAACATTTTAATGGATTTTGGGCCTCAGATAACTTTATTGTTTTTGGCCTAGCTGACTAACTTTAGTTACGCTACTTACCTGGTTGTATGGTCTGGGCATTTGTCCCCATGGTATTATCACTTTGAATGTTCAGGGTTTGATTAGTTATCAAGATGGTGCATACCACTTGTCTAATCACTTCTTGAAATTTCAAAAACTGCTTTACCCTATTATCTTGGGAGTGGGCTGGTAATGAAAATCTAATATCAAAACCAATTTGAAGGCAAATACTTTGACTTGGTCTTGGAGAGTGGTCATAAATGTTTTATCCTATGTCAGACAGCATCACTCTGAGCAACTAGCCACAGTAGCCAAATGTACATAAGCTTAGTCTGGCACCTCTGCTGAATCCCACTTCTGAAGCACCTCTACCCCTGTTTGGAGGGGTTAGAGACTTCATTTGATGTGTCTATAGCAAATGCCTTACCAGATCATTTTTAGTTTAATTGTTATTTTAAGCTCACTATTAACCTGATTCGCATCTCCATCCCAATAACCTTTGACTATAAGGTAATAGGCATCATTAGATGTTTAGGTTATAGAGCAACTTGAGAAGGGAGCCTTCTTTCAGCGTATCTCTATGGTATGCTCACCATTGCAATTCATAGAGAAATTAGATGGTACTCTGCGGCCTTGCATAAATTATAGTAGCTTAAATAATTTCACCATACCCAATCTGCATCCTATTCCAGAGGCTGCACAAATTGCCATCATGTGGAGAAGGCCATAGTTTTCTCCAAGCTGGATTGCTTGACTGCCTTCAACCAGATCCACATCAAAAAGTGGCAGAAATGGCTCACTGCATTCTGTACCATGAAGGGTATTTGCTCATTCTGAGACATGCCTTTTGTTCATAAGAATGTTCCCACATTTTTTAAAGTGGCATTTATGTGGCAATAAGGGAGCTGTTGGGCGTGTGCGCTGTGGCTTATATGTATGACATATTTTTTCTATCACCTAATCCAGCATCACATGAGACTCACCTGTGGCAAGTGGTGGAGCATTTGAGAGCGGCAAACTTAATGAAGATTAGCAAGTTTGGGTTTTTTAAAGTCCCAAGTCACCATTTTGGGAAACATCGTTTTTGAGAGAGGACATATGATCACTTAAGACAAGGAGAAGGCTAATTATAAATGGCTCACAACCACCTAATTTAAATAATAAAGGAACTTTTGGGGACTTGCACCTTCCTTAAGATGTTCACGCCAAATCTTTTGGAAGTAGAGGCACCCTTGTATAAAGCCACCGGGGCAAAAACTCTTCAGTTATCCTCTATAATGGATGATGCCTTCCAGGCTGTGAAGTGCGCTTTTTCTCTACGTCAGTTCTTCAACACTTAATCCCAATATAGAGTTTATAGTAGCTAGTAATTCCTTAAACTTTGCTATTGCTGCAGCTCTCTTACAAGTGGGAAAATGTGGAGTTGAGCATCCTGTAGAATATTTTCCTATAAAGTGTCTTTACTGAGTGATATTATGCTGTATATGACAAAGAACTATTGGTGGTTGTGAAATTCCAAGAATTGCTCACTTGATAATTATATTCTTGTATGCTTAATTGGGCTGAAGTTTGGCCGAGGGTCCTCAATTTTTATGTGGCTTATGGTAATTCAATCGTTCAGAAACTCACTAGGCATCATCAATCAGCTCTGACTTTTCTGGCCGATTTTGGGCTTCATTTTTCCTCTATAATCGGGAACTTCAGCCAAGGAAGGCAAAGTTGCAAGCTGTGGATCTCGAGATCCAAGATTTTCTTGACACTCTCCAAAAGTGACTTAAGTTAAAAACTGAAAAAAGGATTAATTAAAATAGATCTTTATGAGACTCGATTATTTGATAATTATTTATTAGGACAGGCGCCGTTATCTATACCTCACTTGGTTATCTTCTGGCCACATTCAAGCACGCAATCTCACATATTATTTTCCACCTCAGTTTGGCCCTTGAACTGATACAACTGAGACCTATTGCTAGGCTTATTGGTGGCAAAATACTCTCATATTTGGGAGAATTTCAAGGGACAAAAATCGCAACAATGAGAATGCAAAATGGTCCTAAGATTGGTTCAAAATGAGTTTCGTCATACTGCTGAGAAAGTATGAGTTCTGGGAGATTTTGTGATAGATTTAAAAATTTGACATAACCTTAATCAGGCCATCATCAGGCCCCTCTTGATAGCACTAGGTACTCCCATTCAGGCGGTCCATGTGCAAGTGCTATTGTGCTGATTATGCATTCTGACATACAAAATTTGCCTTAAGGCAGAAACCTATCCAGCTCAATTATGTTTTCATCATACAGCTGATAAAAACAACTCCCTAATCAGGATGTCAGTTATTCCTCTCAATAGCAATAGTTACTCCCATTTGGGAAGTCCACGTGCAAGTGCTATCATGATTTTATTTGAGGTGGGCCGACCTGGGGATGGTAACACACCAATTAGGGAAGTGAAGAAAATGGGAAAGGAGGATAAAACCCAGAAAACCTCCATGCGCGGCGTATGATAGGCCAGGAACTCCATGGACCACCTTTGCTATTTGCTATCTCAGTTCAGGGGCATTGGTGCGCAAAACCAACACAGTCAAAATCGTCCCCTACCCAAAGTCCATTACTGGGATCGAACTCAGGAGGCAGTGGTAGAGCAAGTGCTATCATGATGATTATGTTATTTTTATCTTTTCATTCATGTAAATTGTAGGCATTCTCTTCAGGTCAATCTGAATGATTTCTTATGCTGATTTCTTAATATTAGTCATAATTAATTGGGACTAGTTGCCAAGGTTTGGTGCAGCAATAATTGGCCCAATTGTGCGAATGTATTCAGCCTAAGCTGCCAATAGAATAATTAATTAAATTGTCTTTGAGTTGATAAACTAGGCCGAATAGTTGCAGAGAAAGTTAATCTAAATGTGCGGGGGTATTCGGTCTGAGCTTTTGATAATATAATTAAATCCACGTTGCAATAATTGGCTAAGCTGTGTTATTGCAATAGGTTTTAATTATAGTATTAGCTCAAGCATTAGGAGGAAGAATTGCCTGATCTGTAGTTTTTCAAAGGGCTTATTTTTGAGTCAACCACAGAATCTGACAGTGATAGTGGTAGCTCTGACCTATTGGCGCCATCATCTTCATGGCTCTTCCCAGTCATTCCACGTTTGTATCGACCATAAAGCTCTGCTGTACTTGAGATCTTCATGTCCTGAACCCCCTAACAAACTCGCTTGAATGAGACCTTTTCTCAATTTGTGTTCTCTTATGAGTCCATGAAAGGCGTGTAGAATAGTTTAGCCAATGGTTTAAGATGTACCCCTCCGATAGCTCCTGACTTAAGGAAGTGGAGTTGCATAACACCAACTTAGTGATAACCTCAAGGAAGATTGTATCTAAGAAATCCTCCTCCCCTATATGAATTCTGGTGCTTGCCTCTCTAGATTCTAGAGGAGTAAGGTATGTTTAAAAAGTCATCTTTTATTAGTCCTTAGTGACATAATATACTTAATTCTCACTAAATGCACTTTTATCATGTGGATATGACAAAGGGTCCCCATGTAAAATACAATATGATATTGTTCCACGGGCGTTTATGGTTTCTGAAGGACTACTTCGCCTACAGATAATCAAGGAACATCATGATGGGATAACTGTAGGGCACCCTGAGAAAACATAAACTCTTGAGATTATCCACTGTACATATATCCGGAAGAGAATTTCTACTCATATTGCAAGGTATACCAAGGGGTACCTTGTCTGCAGTAGGATGAAACCAAATTGTCAGCCTCTCGCAGGGTTTTGGTACCAGTTCAGAAAGCATAGGGACCTTAGACTTCCCTTTTTGTAGATTTTACTCTGAAATTACCCCTCTGCGATGAGTTTGATGCTATCATGGTAGTGGTGGACCAGTTTACAAGTTCGCCTGTTTTTTGTTCCATGTCATACCACAGTAACAGCGGGTCTTATGGAAAGTTGCTGGTTTCCACAATTTCTCCACCCATGTGGTGTTTCTGAAGATCACTAATGACCATGGGTCACGGTTCACATCTGTATTCTGGGAGGCACTGTTCAAGACTCTTCAAATTCGCCCGTGCAATTCTACTGCCTTTCACCCTCAATCTTATGGGCAGAAAAAACGAGTAAATAATGCAAATAACAATATCTGCGGTGCTACATGGCATCTGACCACTTGGACTGGGTCTCACATCTCCCTTTGGCGCAGTTTAGCTATAACAACGCCCTTTACTCATCAATTATTCATTCTTCAGTATCCGCCAATTATGGCTACAATTATTTTTTTAACATTTAGCCCATCTGTTATTCCATCCTTTTAGTTGTGGCGGACCTTATTAAGTTTATTAAGAAAGTAAACAAGGAGTAAACACCGATCTAGATGTGGCTATGAAGACTTACAAATCGAATACAGATGGTAAGAGAAGAGTAAGCTTTGAGTATAAGGAGGGTGATCTGTTGATGTTGGATGCCAGGAATATATCATCAAGCAGCTGATCAAGAAACTTGGACCAAAAAGTATAAAACCTACTATATTTTTAGAAAAGTGGGCCATGCCTCATAACAGTCAGATTTTAAGAAAAATTAAAAATTCATCCTACTTTCCATGAGAGTAAGTTGCCACAGTATTAGGGCTCTCCTCAAGAGACACTGGAGCATATTCTGTTGATGGATAGCTAGTATGGGAGGTGGGGGGATTGGGGCTTCTTGTTGGGTGAAAAGAAGGCTCAAATACCTGATATCTTAGAAGAGGTTTGATGCCGCAGAGTATAGCTGAGTTCAGCTTGTAATTTCACTCCCACTCAGTACTTGATTACCTTTTTCCACGAGCATTTCCCTTATGACACTGGTCCCATGTCTATCATCATAATCGCAGTCATGAAGTTACCCCAGCTCACAAGAACTTCTCGCAGCTAATGCCCCTGGGGAGGGGTGGAGCCAATGAAACTGGAGGGTAATGTCATGTCCCATGACATAATTTCTGGAGTGGATCTCAAGGATAGGGATGAGATGAGGCAGGCCAAGGGACACATTTTGGCTGCTCTCCCTGACATTAGATACGTCAGTGATAAACGCTGGGTTAAGGCAAAGAAGGACCAGGCTAATTTCCAGGAAACGCGTGATAGGTTCCCAGACCTTACATCAAAGGGTTTAAAATTTCCAGTTATAGCATAAACGGTGATGGATCATTACATTTTATTTTTGAGTGAGGATTGATTTTGTTTTTGAAAACAAGTATTGCAAATAATGGCAATGTTAGTTTGAAATCAAAGCATAAAACTCATGCATATTTTTGCTTTAAAATATCATCAGTTGTAGTTTCATTCTATTGGCCTGAGTTATTTTAAGCCACCAAATTGATCAAGGCCCAGATTCCCATTTTCTTAAATTAGTTTACCCTGACCAATCTTTTCTGCTGCTCATCTATCTTTAAAATAAAAGCTGCTTTTTATATATTTGCGCATCATATGTTACCTTTTGCTGCCCTTGTGGGTTACCTCCTCCTGGAGTTTTCTGGGAATTTATTTATACACTATGAAGGGTTATAATCATAATAGGTTGTTTTAATGTGAAATTTATCTTTAGCCTTTTCGTGGAGAGTTAGAGACACTTTTCTCACATAGGAAACCTCTAGTTAGAAAAATCACTATGTTTCCTCTACTGGTGATGGCCTCCAATCACCGCCATCACCTGACTTACCCCCCCAAAAAAATCTGTACCAAATTCTGGGTGGTGTGCAGGGGAAGAGCCGCAATATTTAATGGATACGCCATCATCCACCTCTCATCTACCACATGGGATAAATTGCCCTGAGTGACAAGAGGGATAGGCGGCAGCTTCATCTCCTTTTCAGTCAAAAAAAACTGAGAGTTCCTTCTGATTAAGTGAAAGGGTTGCTCCCCAAGGCTTACATTACACTTCCCTTTTTTACAGGGGGAGTACCACCGCCTAGAACCTGGGTGATCGCAACGTTTTTGTGCGCCTTTGGTAGTTTTATTGCTAAGAGAGAGGCAACTTTCTTGGGAGGGCGAGGAGCATCAGGTGTGTGAGGTGGAAGGCATCCACTTACTTGTGGCAATTGAAACAAATACTAGCACTGACTTAGATGTTTTTTAGATAGGAATTCCCTTCTAAGCAACCAAATACTGCAGCTAGCAACATAGTTGTGCAACACTAGAATACTATCTACATCCACCTCCGCTGAGTCTTCAATCACAACTGGCTCAAGCTCAGCGGGGTTTATGCTTTTGAACAGCAACAACTGGGAAGCATCAAAGACAGGGTGCTGCTTCCAATGAGCAGGGAGAGCCTAAAGACCTCATTTCCTAAATCCTCCTCCACCATGTGAGGGCCAGAGCGCTTGCTCAGAAACTTCTGCAAGGGAGCCTTCATATGCAGGACTTATATATTCAGCATAATTAATAACCCCACTATGGAAGTTATGAATTACACTTCCAATGGGGCAGGTTTTCTCTCGAAGTTACTTAAGTGGATTCTCCAAAAAGCGATAAATTAAAGTAAAAACAGGTTATAATTTGACCTAATTTTTA
>JAKSZP010013813.1:0-42787 GCA_022478985.1 Massospora cicadina
TTTTACTAGTTTTAACAACATTATAAACTTAACGGGACTCAAGATTTCTTTTTTAATTAAACATAAAGTTCCATTATAAAATTAATATAATTAGTGCGGTTTAATGGCATGGTTGTAATGCCTTCCAACCATCATGCACACACCCAGAGCCAACTTGATCATATCTTTCCCGTACCCAGCGTTGGTCCAGGGTGTGCTTCAGATCAATCAGGCCTGCCAACTTTGTCCTCTTGGCCTCATCACGCTCAGTCTTATTTCTGCATTCTGTACCCTTATTAATGTCATCAGATCATGACATTACCGTACCATCTTTCTGAGCTTCACCCTTCCTCTTTAGGCTTCTTCCAGGGAAAAGTTATTGTGGGAAGGGGCCAATTTCATGGCGGCAAAACCTGGCTTAGCCTTGGTTACTATCGCCACCAGGAAACTTTAATGAAAGGTACCAATAAAGTCTTGCGCATGGATGCAGTTGTATGCTTGTAGACAGATATTCTTTGAAGCATCAAATCCTTTCCACAACACCAGGTACATATGTCTCCACCTCACATGAAAAAAGAAAATAATCTCCTCTATCTCCCTCTCTGATGCTCCATCCACAGGTATGCCTCTGGGGTCTCTGATTGGAGAACCTCAAACAAAATCAGCTTGCTTTCATGAAACAGGGAAAAGCTCCAAAACAATGAATGAAGATCCAACTGTATAAACATCAACCATTTCCTTACAATGCGATAGGTCCTATACTCTTTGGCTCCATTTTTGCATGGCTACTTAATTAGATATTTTGGCCATCAAGCATCACGAGATCTCCCTCCTTGTATGCTAGACCCAAACATCCCTTACCATTGACGTTCTCCCCATAAGTCTGCATAGCAGCATTAAATTGATGTTGACCTCTTTATGTACCTTTTTGTAAGACTTGAAAAAGTCCACCACTGCTTCCACCTTAAACCGACAACTGGGCTCCATGATGAAAAAGGGTTGAAACCATATATGGAAAAGAATGAATAATACCTAATAGAAACATGCTAGATGTTGTAGATAAATTGGGTATAGAAAATGAGAAGCTAATCAGAATGGTCAGCTGCAGTGTAACACCGCAGAACTGCTCAAGACATTGGTTCACTCGCTGTCTGCCCATCTGATTAGTAGTGGTAAGCAGTCAAATGTCATGGATGAATCTGAAGAATCTTGCACAATTTTTACCCTAAACACTAACGTGAACTTGGGTCCACGGCCACTAATAATCTCTTAAGACACCCCATGGAGGGAAAACACATGGGAAACACTTAGATTGGCCACCTAAGCCGCTGTTACCGTGGTAATCTATAGAATGAAATGGGAGAGCTTAGTAAACCAGCCCACCACTACCCTAAAAACATCATATCCCTCTGATAAGGGTAGATACACAATAGAGTCGACTTAAAGGGAAGTCCAAGGTCTTGCTTCCTTCTGGATGCGACTAAAACCCTGAGAGAGGCTGACAATTTTGCCTTCACCTATTGCATACCAGACACTCCTTAGAACACCTGACAATCCAGGTGGCCAATCCCTTCCAGTAAAGCTATATCTGACAAGCTCAAAAGTCAGTGTCATCCCATGATGTCCTACAGTGATGCCGTCATGGTTTTCATTAATTTTTAGACGGAATGGGACATTTGGAGCCCATAAGCGCTCTGGAACTATATCACCTCATCCTTTAAATGGTACCCTTTGGTGATATCCTCCTGATCCAGCTTGCATTTAGCAAAACCATAGCATATTCTGATGATAAGGACTGGGAAAGGATGACCTTCCTGAATATACTATATTCCTCCAGGTTCTAGTGCAGCAAGAACCGGAAAGCCTAATGTGTTGAGTGATTTCTCAGATACAATTTTACTTAGAAGGACCACCAAATGGGTGTTATGCAACTCTACCTCCTTAGGATCAGGTGATAACGCAGGATTTTGGCACATAGCGTTAGCCAAATCATGCTCCTTTCCCTTTTTAAACTCATAAGAAAACACAAATTGAGCAAGGGGTATCATGCCACTGGGTTTGTCATGGGTCAGGACATGAGGAGCGGATAATACAATAAGGCATGGTGATCTCTTTGAATGCGGAATGGCCAAGAATTATGTTAATTGTTAGCTTCTGACAGTATTGGCTAAATCCGCCGAGTTTGTTTCACAGGATATTTACCAATGAGCAACAGAATGGACGAAATGAAGATCGCTAATCCTTAATAAAAACCAACATATAAGATATGGAGCAATAGCCCCAATTGCCACTTGTATGATATAAAATTGCAGAACCTCCCTGAGGAATACTCAAGATTTTCCCCCTTCTCTTTCTTCAGCTCATCTCTTATCCTCAGTATTCTTAGTTAATTTCACTCTTCTGCTTAGTGATCTCCTATTTGTTCCATTTTAAAAGTCTTTGTTCTATCTTGAGGTTTCAGTGGACTTTCATTGATTCACCACACTATTGGTACTACAATTAATTTGATTTACAACAATATAATATTCCACTAAATCTCAAAACTCACCTCAACACATATTATATTCTTCTGGATATATGGCTTATTGTCCAATCATATTAATTTCTTGACACTACCCCCTTGACTGGATGATAGGCGTCTATTTTTTTTAGTACTAGATGGTCCCAACGGATGATAGGCGTCTATTGCTTATATGCTTGGAGGAACTATGCATGAAATTGGTTGATAATCTGATTACCCACAGGTTCCTCAATTATGTAGCCATTAATATCAGTCTTCTCAATTATTTTAAAACGGTCTGGTCCAAACGTTAGTGAGCTTGTCTTCCGTCCAAAACCACGTTGGTTTTGGAATAAGATATAGTCTCTTACAGTGAGCTGGGGGAGTCCGCTGCATCTATTTTGGTCAGCCGCCTGATCATGAATCTTCTTATCTAAGCTAGTAAAATATGTCTCATTTGTAGTTTGATCAGTGTCTCCTTTACATTGGTCAAATTAACACTGCGGTTCTACACCGCCAGTATCCTCCACACACGAGTAGAACAGAGCAGGTAAAGCAGAATGTCTACCATAGAGCAATTAAAAAAGATCTTGCCAGTTGACGATTGGTAGCTGATATTATACACAAAGACAGCTGTGGGTATAAGGTACTCCATTCAGAGGGTCAATTTTTCCCAAGCTTACAGAGAATGTTTACCAATGTTTGTTGACCCATTCCAACATTCCATTGGTTTTGGAAGGTAAGGTGTAGTCAGGTCTCACGGATTGCCATCAGTTTGTTCAACTTGGGCAGGATATGTGGCGCAAAATTGGTTCTATTGTCCGTGAGGATGAACTGCGGACAGCCATGTCACTGTATGACACACTCCATGATGAAATTGGTGGTGTTGACTGCTCCCAAATCTTAATCTCCTGGCTTCTACCCATCTCACCAAACGATAAATTGCTACTATTATGTACTTAGAGCGGTTCCCACCAGTTGGCAGAGGGCCCAACACGTCAAGAGAAATAATCTGCCATGAGAAACGAGGCTTAACCAGCTGATATGTGGTCTTCTTGTGGAAAAATTTTCTCCACTTGGCACTGATGACAACAACTAACCATCTTCAGCACATCATAATGCATGCTCACCCAATAGTAGAGGGTCACAAGAACTTCAATGTTTTCCGCAACCCTCCATGCCCTACAACCCAATGTAAATTCAAGATAATTGCTGGCCTATCAGAGGGTTTAGGGAAACTCAGCATCAATTGAAAATCTTTTTATATAATTCCCCATAGCATAAAAAGGTATCCTGTCTGAGACCATCTAACACTTTGATCACTTGTGATATCTCATTGTGATACTTGCCCACCACCATCTTCTCATACATAATGTCAGCCAAATATGATATAATAGCAACTGTTGTAAGCCGGGATAGACAGTTGGCATTTTGATGTTTTGCCCCCAGCTGGTGTTCAATCTCATAATCGTAGGCTTTGAGCTTCAACGCCCATTGCGCAAGTTATCCTTCAGGTTCACGGAGATTTTAAAGCCAACGTAATGGTGCATGATCCATTACCACTTATAATTTCACCCTGTGTAGGTATACCTGGAACTGTTTATATGCATATATCACCGCTAGGCACTCCTGCTCGGTCACAGTGTAATTTCATTCATGACGGTCTAAGATTTAGATACAAAACGTGACAGGGTGCTCTACGCTAACATCATCCTTCAGATATAATACTGTCTCTATAACAGAAAGTGATGCATCCGTTTGTAATATAAATTGTTTTTTTGAAGTTGGGATATTGCAAAATGGGCGCACTCGCCAATGCAGTTCACAGAACATTAAAAGCATTTTTATATCATTCATTCCAGTCAAAGGTGGCGTTCTTCTTCAATAACTCAAAGAGCGGTGCCCCAATACAACTCAAGTTAGAAATAAACGCCATTAGTAACCAACCATTCCAAAAAACACTTGAATATCGCATTTATTGCCTGGCTGAGCCATCATATATATGGTCTTCACCTTTTCCAGCTGAGGTTTAAGGCCCTTTGGGTACACTATAAACCCGAGGTATTCTAATTGCTCTTTAGAGAAATAACACTTCTGAGGCTTGATCTTAATGTTAGCATCAGCAAGGCGGCGGAACACTTGTTTCAAATGGTCCAAATGTTCCATGCACATCTGATAAAGCACATTTATATTGTCAAGGTACGATAGGACGCTGGACAGTTTCAAGTCACCTAAAATTGTGTACATTGAACATTAAAACTTAGTTAGGGCGTTGCATAACCCTTGGCGCATATGCGTGAGTTGGAATACCCTTAGAGGTGATTATAGCACATTTTACCTGTTCTTCCACTGATGATTCAATCTGTCAGTACCCTGATATCAAATCCATGGCATAAATATAGTTAGACCCTCCCAGTCGATCTAATTTGTCATCAATCTGCGGAAGGTAATAGGAATCTTTCTTCATAACGCTATTGAGCTTTCAGTAGTCAATGACCACCCAGTTGGTGCATCTTTTTTTAAAAATAAGCACTGGCGATGCCCATGGGATCTTGGATGGCTCTAACATCCCTTGTTTGGTCAATTTATCTATCTCATTGAAGACAACCTCTTCCACCACTTTGGTGCACAAAATAGGCCATGCTCAAATGGGAGGGTGATCTCACATGTCTACCCAATGCACGACCCCTCATGCGCACCCCAAATTGTGATTATAAGAAGCAAAATATTCAATATTATTTAAATGGGGCCATCGCCCTATCTTTCTGTTCCTCTGACAATACGGTTAGAGCTTCCCACAGTACCACTGCCTTTATGCTGAATGGGTATTTTACTGGTAAACTGAGGTCCTCCCACAATCCAAAGTTGTGATATTTTGAACCTTGTCAATAGGAGCCAAATGTAAATAAGCCACCACTTGGTGCCTTTGGAATTTCATAGCCTCCTTCTGCAGGTTTGCTATGAGCATCTTCACTTCCACCTGCCCTGGTAACAATAACCCAGGAGACAAATGAGGTTCAAGCCAGGATTGCTGGTGGGGCTACATAATCTCCCCATATAAACCTTCTTGGATGTCAATTTCAAGCTCCGTCCCTAATATGAACTGATGCCCAGATGGTATGCTTACAATGCTTGCATCTCATAGAGGAATACCTTTGTACTTATATATATGGTTGGGGAGGGCCCTGTTCCTCCGCTTCATGCACTGATATCAGACAGGAATCACCCCATCACTATACGCCAAGTTGATCTAGCTGGAGTGAATTGGGTCCTTTGGGGCTCCACTAGAGATAAAGTAAATGGGTATCTGTTATCCCAAGATACTCATGATTTCTTCCGCCATATATACCATGGCCCTGAATCGCCGCATAATTGAAGCACTGATCACCATGCCATAGACATTATTTGGTGGAACCACCTCTGAAGTGGAAGCATTTACCAAACCAAATCAGAGGTAACACGCTGTAAGCGCCTTCTAACACAGTGCTCTGAGCCCCGCGGTCCCATACACTACCATGTGTTCCACATCAAGCTTCATCGGAAGCTTAGCCATGAGCTTGGTGGATATTATATTAACTGGGGCACCAGTATCTATAATAGCTTGGACCGTTGTGTTCTGAACAAAAATATCACAGTAAGTACACTCTGAATAAGAAGAACCATTGGTATTTGTTACGTGAAAGTCCTAGGGCTTTTTGTTACCAAGGAAAGTGTCTATACCCATAATGACATGATGATACTCCTGGGAGATCCTTTCTACTGGATTAGCTACGTTAGCCCCCACTAAGGAGGTGACGTCCGTTGAGGGGCCAACATCACTCATGCCATTTTGTTCAAGGATTTGCAAAGCATACAGCTTTTTCACATCTCAGCGGAACTTGGTGCCTGAAGGGTGATGGTCACTTTCTTGAATGGAGGCTAAGGTATCATGCGGAAGCTGTTGGTATAATAAGTCATCAGGTTGGGTAGTGGAGTCAATGCAAAAAACATGGGAATTGTTAGGGACAAATAAATTTGAATTATCAGAGTTAGAGCGTCCCATCTCTACTCTGCTTGAGTTTTTCTACTCAATCAAAGCAGATGGCACTGCATGAACGTGCTGGTTGCCTGGGCATTTAGCCGCATAATGGCCTTTTTATCTACATTAGAAACAAGCATTCATAAATGACTCCAGTCTATAGTTTTCTCCTGAAGGTCCAGGTATAAAGTTAACTGAAGCATTGAAATTAAGCAAAGGATGGGGCGGCTTAGCATATGGAGGGCAGAAAGGATCCATTGACATATTGGGTGGATTTTTTTACCCAACAGATTATAATTGGGTCATTACTATCCATTTCCCAATGAGGATGTGGCAGCGGTAGCAGGGGCCTTCCGCTCCACATTAGGGAGCAATGAACGTGGCGGAGAGACAGCATAAAGTGTTAGTTTTTAAGCCCCTTGTCTTCATTCAGTATGTGAGTCATAGCATTATGCAATTCACAATATAGTTTTTTGCCGCCGTCATGACTATGCCTACAACCTCGTTGGTTAAGATATTGGTTTCAACCAACACATGAGCTTCATTCAAAAATTGCTCTGCAAACTTCACCAGGGACTCGTTCTTGTGAGAATGTATTTTCAGAAATTTAGCCTTGTGCTGCGCCATCTTTGCTGCGCCCATGAATAGAAGAATCACAGTCTCTTTTACCTCTTGGTATGATACAGAACTACTTTGTAAGTAACAGGTGACTGGTCGACGCTCTCAACACCAGAGCGAATAGCAACAGTTTTACTTTCTGCTGTTTCAACGCCCCTTCCACGGTGAAAATGAACCATTTAAAATAACAGTACATGATCCCATAGTGACTGAAAGGTGGTAACTTTAAGATCCATTAAAATCACCTTGCTCTGGGCTCCAGTTGCAAGGAACATACTGAATAGGTTCAGAACGGCCATGGGGAACATCCCCTTGGGGACTAGAATAGGGTCGCATGGATAGAGGTGACTCCACTGAAGTGGACCAAGAAGAATTGGATTTTGGGAAGGAACTGCTGCAATTCCCAAGGGGTACTTGCTGGATGATCCATAACATTCTTCTCCAGACTTACCGCTGATTGCACTCTTTCATCCCTTACCAGTCTGTTCAGCAAAAATTTTATCAATTATCCGCTCAGATTTGACTGAATAGCACTGACACTGGTCATCTCGCACCCCCTGTTGAAGCACTTCAAACTCATTCTGTATTTCACGGTAGAATTCCCGCTTGGTGTCCAGTTTTTGCTCCGTTGCATGAAGCTGGTGAGAGTACACGCCTCCAATGTGCCCTGCATTCTCGCGTTATGTCATCTGGTGCCATGTGCTTGTTGGTTCAGTTTGTCTACTTGATTAACTAGAGCTTCTCGTCCCTGCACCAGCTCCTCATTGGCCTGTCAAAAAATTTTCAAGTGCACGTGCATATCAGCATACTCCACTATCTTAATAAACGGAAGAGTAATGGCTCAGATCTGAGCTGCCTGACTGGCACTTTCCAACTTATTAATTAAACCCAGCATCTGGCTGTATTCTGAGAACGCCATAATAGAGCTGGTCATATGATCAGCTGCCCACAGGTTAGTCCACTTAGCGCAAAGTTGACTAAATTCAACTGCCACGGAGTCAGCATGTTCAGTCATCCTCCACTCTGCCAGGGTAAACTGATCTCTAATCCGAGCTACCACTTTACTAATCCCTTCAGCCCATTCCACCGTGTCCACCATAAAGCGTTCAGTGTTGCTATCCAACGTAGTGACATCCTGAATCCATTCAGCCAAAAGCCTGAGCCAGTATAACAATTCTCCTATTACTTGGAGTAACTCATGATTCAATCAGTGAACTAATGTATCCAAGCGATGGCGGACATCCACAACATGACTGTCCACGTGCACAAGCGCCCCCTGGATCTCCAAGAAAGAGTGGTCGAGGCAGTCAAGTAAGAGGTGAGTGTTGTTCTGTTGCGCTTGGACAAACCGCATTTATCCCCTTATCTCAATGTTATGTTGGGCCAACTCATGCAGTAGTTGGAAGATTTAAGGCTGATCATATGCAATCAAGTATTTTTCAGCTCCATGTGTGCTGAGCTGGCAAGACAGCCCGTAGTGGTAGCGCTGAGGTAAGACATATACAACTCATAATGAGATTATTGGTCCAGTTAGTTATAAAACAAACTCAGTGCATGTTCCCCACATCATCTTCATAGAGGAAGTAACCCTACTGAGCCATTTCATAATACCATGCAGTCGCTGAGGGGTCATATTAGTAGATCTTTCTGTTAATCTGAATCCAACTCAGGACAAGCACCTAACTATAATTTCATCCTAGTATCATAATCACTGTTTCATCACCGTGAATAGTGCAAGTTTTTGTTGGATGAATCCATTGTTTACCTGGAGAGTTGGTTATGAAATCCAATTAGGTTTTCGGCATAATAGTGAGGGCTCACCATGATGCCCTAGTGCCGTTATGCTACAGTTGACCGTGGCCCCCTGTAGTGAGCATCACTGCTAACTTCCAGCAATATTGGCTAAATATGCCGAGCTGTTTACACAGGATAATTACCACTGAGCGACAGAATGGGAGATATGCAGATTGCCAGTCCTTAATAAAAACCATTATATAAGATATGGAGCAATCACCCAGATTGACACTTTTTATATGATATGAAATCGCAGAACCTCCCTGTGAACTACTCAAAAACCTCCCCCTTCTCATTATTCAGCTCAACTTTTATCCTCAGTATTCTTATGTAATTTCACTCTTCTTCTTAGTTATCTCCTATTTTTTCCATTTGGGAGTTTTTGTTCTATCTCAAGGATTTGGTTGAAATCCCTAGATTTGATGAACTATTTGTCCTATGATAAATTTGATTCACAACAACATAATCTTCCGCTAAATCTCAAGGCTCACCTTGACACACATATACTACAATCCAATGGATATATGGCTTATCATCCAGTCATATTAATTTCTTGACATGAATGATGACGCTAATAGGTTAGTGCATCTACTACTGCAAAAGTTCTTTGTCATAAACAGCGTAATTCAACTCAGCTTAAATCTTTTCCTAGAAAAATATTCCATATATGATGTCAAATTCTGGTGGTTGACTCAAAAATAACCCTTTGAAAATCATCAGATTAACTGATTACCCTTTCAACGCTTGTGCTAACACCTATATTCTCACCTCAAAGCCTATTACAATCATACAATTTGGGCTAAATATCTCAATGATAATTTTAGAAGTATCTTAGCAGAAAGCTTGGCCCAAATACGCTTGCATATTATGTCCAATTTCCTATGCATCAAATCTCAGCAATTGGTCCCAATTATCAGGAACACAATCAACATAATCATATACAAAATTATTATGGGATGAACTGAAGTTAACGTCTTAAAATCCTATGGACTTTATATGAACGAAAAACGTAATCTATTTCCTGCCTTAGGGCAAAATTCATATGTCAATATACATAATTGGTATCATAGCACTTGCGTGGGCCACCCAAAAGGAGTTACCTAGTGCTATCGAGGAAGAGGCCTACTGACATCCTAAGTAGGGGTGCATCATTTACTTCACTTGATGCTAAAATTTAACAAAAGGTGTAATTCTTCAGCAGTAAGACAAAACTGAGATCCAGAAGATCCTAGGACAATTTTGCATGCTTTTATCGCAATTTTGTACCTGAAATCCTCCTGATTTTGAGAGTATTTTGCCACCAATAAACCTAAGAAAAGGTTACAATCATATCAGTTCAAGGGCTAAACTGAGGTGGTAAAATATCTGTTAAAATTTTGCGCTGGAATGTGGCCAGGAGATGCTCTAGAGGTATAAATACTAGCGCCTGGACTAATGACCATTATCCAATAAAATAAATTCTAATAAAAGATATATTTGTTTCATCCTTTTTTCTGGTTTTTATCTGAATCCTAACTATGGTGAAGTGTCAACAAACTTGTTTATTTGGGGAAGGTCAACCAGGGGACAAGCACTTCTGATATAGTGAGGGAACTAATGAAATATGACAAAGACACCCCAGAGGGACTTCTCTCTCTGCTCAGTGTAACTTTCTGAGCAACATTACACAAATTAATAAAACATATCCAAATCGCCCATTGTGGTCTTGCTCCAATGTCCTCGGATTCTCCACTGTTTGCTCCAGCGTGGGGCAGCGGCAAAACTCCACCCACTGTTTTCCGTCCAACAGGAAAAAGTGCTCAGACTAGCTCGCCCAGTCATTCCAAACCCTTGGGATGATTCATTCCTCCCAAGGATCTTGATGCCCATCTCACCTGAACCCAAGCGGTGCCCTGCTGCCCCCTGGTGCTCCCCTGGAGCAACATGCATTTCAGCCTTAGGGTCAAATATGGGAAATTCTTCCCCTACAATTGACCAAGCCATTATCAAAATGGCTCAGGTGTGATGACACCAGCCTGCTTTATAGACTTCCACCCCTATAAGGGTACTTTGATCTTTGCTTCCCCTGTGAAGCTGATGCAGCCACTGCAGCAATGGTGCCATCTAATTTTTAATAACATTCCCCTCCCAACAACTCAGACCCAGCTCCCAACGAACACCACCTTGGTGGTCCAGTTTGCTGGTTTGCCCACCCACCCCCCCAAAGTGCTCCACCAGGAGCTGATGGAAGGTTTGGCAGCCTATGGCTCCAACCCCATCTTGCAATTTGTGGTCCCAAATGGGGCCACACGCCTCGCTAGCCCCAGGCATATGCCACAATCAGCCCTGAATTTATGAAAATTTTTTTAGCAATTCCCTCTCATGCCGCCATCCCATCAGCCCCCAACCATCTGTTCTGGGCCCGCGTTGAAGGCAGACGGACGATTTGTCCATCCTGTTTCGAGTTAGATCACTTGGAACATAATGCCCATACTCAGAAACTTCCACCAATACCAAAAGTTTGCCCGACACCCACCAATCTGCCGCCCACCCCGCGCCAACTCTGACATGGGGTATGATCCTACCTTCCCCTCCTCCAATTCCTGATGCTGCAGCTGCATCTGCAGCCACTAATCAGCACCCACCCTGCCCCAATGCCACAAATAATTCATCCAAAAAACATTGGATTGGATCCCAGTTCAATCCCATGCATACACAAACTAATTGAACAAACCTCAACCATACGCTGATTCCCCAATACAATTCAACCAAAATCCATAAGAATTATTGGATGAAATCGACAAATCAGGTAACTTCATTGAAGAACTGTCGCTGCAAGTTGAGCGTCTCTGTAATGCAGAATGGGATGTAAAATTCCCACCTCAAAAATATGACCTACAACCTAACACCAAACCGTTCTACAGCGACCACCAGCTTGCAGTAGAAGCAGCCGTCACACCAGATTGCTGTCCACTTTCCAAAGCTGCCGCCAAATCTGTGGCTGCGCTCGCAGGAGGAATTCCATCTTTATCATCCCCATCGTCTTACTGCACAAAGTAATATCAACATGAAAACTTTACACAAAAACATCACTGAAGCCATCCAGAATGTGGTAACAGTAGTGCGGAATTAAAAGCAAAAATAACCCAAACCAACATTGCCATGTTCTTTAAATTCCCAGACGCACGCCTCAAAGCTTAAGACACTTTGGGCAAATACATCGTTGGTATAATGCTGGCTGGCAACTATTTGGAAGTTCCAGTCATCAAGGATATTATACCCCATGCTGCTGATGCCCCCACACCCTTACTATCTGCCTTAACACGCACCCTACTCTGGAATGAGATGGATGCGGCTGAAGATGAGCCCCCCAATCCCCCTTCTTCATCCACCATGAAGGGATAGCAGTATTCGCTGCCCATCCGGTTGGATTTTTGTTAGGTACGATTCAATTGATCCATCCATTTTGGGCGTTTTGTTTGAATCGTTATTTTTATTATGATTTTAGTTTTAGTTAGGTAATGTCTTTCCCCTGGTCAGCTTACCTCAGTTAAATAAAAAGACACCCCAGAGGGGTCAAGGGCCCTCTTGTTGTCTCTAGGATCATCAAGTTTAGGATGGTAGAGAAAGGGGGTTATGCTGGCTTATTCTTGGATGCAGCATGTGTGAAGGAAAGGATCAACCTCTAGGAATCATATGGGGAACCATGTGTTAATTGTCCTTCTGTTACGGAGGGTCATTTGTTTAAACAGCCATGCTTGGAAATGTTCCAATATATGGCTGTGGAAGCGATGGATGGCTTCTTAGATTGTGGGCGCTGCTTCTGTGAACGATTCCAGTACCATTGTGTGTATCGTCCATAGTGCTATTGCTCTATTAACGCCCTGAGAGATGGATGGATAGGAGAGTCCATGTTTATAGCGAATATGTTCTTTGCTAGGCTGAATGGTTTTACTTTTTCTTGGCGGAATAGGCGCATGGCCTCTTTCCATACAGCTACTGATGTTGGTCATTGTTCTAAACGGTGGGCTAGTCTTCCATACTGACCACATATTGTACTTGAGGTGTGAGTGGCATTTGACCGTTCAGCTGTGTGGTATACTCTCCTCATGCACCTCCATACATGTGCTCTTATACTGGGTTGGAGTAGAGGGTGATGTGTGTATCTTCATACTCTTCTTTAAGTCTCCAAGTTGTATGGTATGTCCATATGGTCCAGATAATATATCATGGGTATGGTACTTGGGCTTTTGCTTATTATATTGTCTTTGACTATTTGCTCATTGATTTCCTGTCTTTGAGTAAGCCTTGGGCGTCCTCGGTGACTGGTTTGATTGTTTATGCGGATCTGCCATGTCGCTTTTCTCATGGCTAGGAGTATTCATTTGAAATGTGCAGGAGTGCCGTGTGGTCCTGCAGCTGTAGAATGGGATGCCAGATACTTGATTAATGTGTTTGGGTTCTCTGGGTTTCTTAATTGGAGTGCCTGTGTGAAGTTATATCTTGCTGTTCTGGCCCAGTGTGTATCAGGAAGATCTGGGCTTTTCACCTGAGCTATCCAGGATCTTAGTATATGGGTCGTTTGCTCTACGTAATTAGTAAGCCCCATACCTCCATTTCTTCTAGATCCAAATAGGTTTTTGAGGCGTACAGGGGGTTTGTGGTTGGACCATAGCCATCCTTGTAATAGGGCGTGAATTGTGTTGAAAAAGGATGGTGAGTAAGCGATTGCATGGGCCGTGAACCATATGATTGATAGAATCATAGAGTTGGCTACCGTGACCCTTCCTGTTAGACCTGTTTGGTGTCCATATAATTAGGCAATGCGTTTTGTTATTTTTTCTAGAAGTTGATTTTCCATCATGGAGTTGGCGTAACCTCCTACTTCCAACCATACTCCTAAGTGACGAACAGGAACAGCTGTTGGCTTGTTGATGAATGGAAGTTTCTTTGAGGTCGTTGCTAATTTTCGCCTCATATGCCTGGTATGGAGTCTTGATGTTGTATTAGTTTGTTGGCCCTGGGTAGATGGTATCCACAGGGTCTGATATTTCCCCAGGAGTATAATTTCCGTTTTCTCAGTGTTAAGTGATGCATTACTTATGGCTGAATATTCTTGTATTATCTTCTCAATTTTGCAAGCGTCCTGATTGTTGTATATGCCCACCACACAATCATCAGCGAAGGCCATCATTTTGACTGGTGGTTGGCCCTTGACATTGATTTTCTTAAAAAGTGTGTTTGTATTTCGGATTAAAGGGTCTAAGCTAAAATTTTAGAGTAAAGGATTAAGGGGTCTCCTTGTTTGAGTCCTCTCTGTGGGATGACTGGGTTGGTTAAGAAGCCTGCTCCCCGCACAGCCATGGTAGCAGACTCTGTGAACAACATCAACCAGCTTATGAAAATATTTGGGAGCTTGAATTTTTGAAGACAGGCCCTAAGATAGTTCCAGTTCACCCTTTCATATTCCTTTTGTTGGTCTAAAAAGACAAGTGCTCCAGAGGTTTTGGACTGGCAGACATTTGCAACTGTGTGGATGTTATCCCATATAGATCTTCTTGGAACAAATCCATATTGTGATGGGGATATTGCGTCAGTTGCAATTTCTCCTAGTCGTTTGTCCATAATTTTTCTGAAAATTTTTGTAACTGTGTTTGTTATGGAAATTGGGAGCCAGTTTGAGAGGTCTAATCTGTCTCCTTTCTTGAATAAAATGACCATGTAGGCTTCTTTGCCTCCAGGTAGGAGGCATGTTTCCATAATACACTTGTTCATTAAAGCTAGAAGAATGTTAGAAATGTTAGAAAAATATTTTATGTAAAATTCACAGGAAATCCAATCAGGTCCAGGGCATTTCCCTCTTGGTGCACCGCGTACTACTTCCCATAATATCTCACATGATATTAGGTTGAATAAAGTATTATTTTGGGCAGCGGTGTTGATATGTGCGCTTCTAAGGAATTTTGATTATTTCTGGTTCAATCGGCTCAGACTTATACAATTTTTATATAAAACCTGTGCACTTCAGTAGCGACTTCTTTGGGTGTTTCCACTATGGATTTGTCCGGTTGATGGACCTGTGTGCAAGCTATCATATTTTTCCAGGCTTGGAATAAGTGGAATTAGTAGCTTGAGCAAGTTTCTCCATCTCTTATCTTTTTGCCTTTATATTGAACTCCAACTTGGTGTTGGTGTTTGTGGATCAGGGTGTTTAGCTAAGCAGAAACCTCCACCCATTTGAAACCCCATCCAGGGCTGTATCCTGTGTTTTTTACGTTGGCTTCTAGATGGTTAATTTCAGCCAAGGTGTGTTTGATAATGTCTGAAACTGCCCTGTGTCTTCTAGAAGATTTATGTTTAATTTGTTGGGTTGTTAATTTTTTGAAGCTTTCCCAGGTGTTTAGTGGGTCCAAGCAAAAAGGTGTTTGAAAATCCCAGGTTGGGGATATTTCCTCCATCCAGGATTAAAATTTTAAGTCGGTTAAACTTTCTGGGTATATTCTGCACCATCTGGATGCTTGGGTACTTGGTTCCACCGGTTTGTAAAACACCAAAACAAGCCGATGGTCAGAAAATTCAATTTTTGTAGTTTTTATTTTTTGAATTTGGAGATGAAAAATTATTGGTGCGAGTATTAAGTATATCCCTGACATAGAGACAAGTGTACCATTGTGTACCTGTGGGCGTGTCATGTTTTGTAGCAGGGGTTGCCTTTTTGGTAGTGGATCATATAGTCCCAGGTTGGCCTTTAGTACGCGGAGTTCCACTTGCCCATGTGGTATCTCCGTTGTGTATGGTCATTGGTCCATATCTGGATTATTCCAGCAGTTCATGTCTCCCATTATGAAAGTATTTGCTATAGATTTAGTTGTGTTAGGGCTGTAAGAATTCTCTTTGGTCATGTGCACCATTTGGGGCGTACACACTGGCTATTGTGTGCAATTTGATGTGCCATGAGAAGGTTACAGTGAGTATGTGGCCATCCAGGAACAAATTTTTATTAATAAATTTAAAGATTTGGTTCGCTCATACTATCACCCCACAGTGTAGTGACCAAAATGATATTGTTGATAGGAGCATTTTATCCCATACCTCCTCCTCTCCCTGTGGACAGTGGGTTTCCTGCACCACCAGGATATCCACAGGTGGGTTTGTAGGAGACTCAATTTCTTGGCCTGGGACATTAAGGCCTTGAGTCACACTATGTTCAGTGTCCCTATCTCTACTGAGACGCCTGATGCGCCTTAGGAGCGGTTAGCAGGGCCCCCCAGCCCTACTCCCTCACTCACATTGCTCTCCAATGAACCTCAGCTGTGGAGAGCATAATCATGAGTAGGAGTTGTGATGTATTCTGCCCCTTTCATTGCCGCAGTTTTCGCTCCTCTCTTGCCTTTGCTGTTTTTTAATTTATCATTGTGGTGCACTTGTGTGCTTTTATTGGTCACATTATTTTCTTGCGCATTCCATTGTTGATTTACCTTCCTATTTGGTTAAATTTCTCAATTTTTGGCGGTGTGCTGAACCTCATTTTTTCTGCATTATTTCCAAATCAGGTTCTGCCAAATTCAATCTGGTCAGATTGGGTGTTTGGTTTTCCGCGGGATCTGATTGGTTCATTGACTCAAATTCATCCATGTCTTCCTGGATCTGCTCCGGTAATATGGTTGATGACACCGAGGCCTTTGCCTTGGCCACGGCCAGCTTGAGAGCTTGTTTGGCCATTTTTCGTTCCTTTGGGGAAATAGGGTCAAATATTTTATATTTCCGTGTTCTCCCCAGTTGAAGGCTTGTGTAGTATCCATGATTTTGGCGTAGTCTGAGTCATCTTCGCCCATTTCCTCCTCACAGAATTCCATTTCTCTCAGGACTTCTTTTATGGGGCAAGCGTGAATCTTGTGCCCAAAGGCCTGTCAGTGGTTGCATATGGTGGGTGCGCTTTCCACTGTTGTGCAGAACAGCTGGGATTTTTCCCATCAATTGTGAAGGATGCTATGTGAGGGATTCTTTAATATCCTCTACTACATCCTGGTTCAGGAAAATAATTGCTATTGCCTTCCCAGTGCTAAGGGTCAGTATCAGTTGGAATCTTTGCATCTCAAATTTTTTGATTTCTCCATAGGCTTCCAAGCCTTCTCAGAGATGTCTTTTGACTACTGTGCGCGCCAGTGTGGTCAGAAGATAATCAAAAAAATATAAAAATGTCTTTTGATTCAGTCCAATGGGCTCATTTGGTCAGTACCAAATGCTGTCCATCAGGAAGGTCGAGTACCACTCTGACCTTCACTGCTTTGTTCGCTTCTTCCGCGGTCTCAAACCCAAGATCTACACAACCTCTGAAGATAGTATGGGTTGTTAAGTACACTGCATGCGGGAAAGATTTTTGTTGGGCTTCACCAAACTTTTCCTGCATTGTCAGTGTTTCTACGCCCAGGAAAACTCAAATCCTGTGTTCCACCAATAACAGTGGTTGCAATTGGGATAATTCCATATAGCTGCAGTATTTTACCAAAAATTAATGAAACCCGCAGGGGGTGCCACCTAGGGTTTTTATTTTTACTGGGATTTTCATTTGTACCTGTGCGCTTGGTACCTTTGGATGGTGCAGTTATGGGTCCACTACCCTTTACCAAGTTCGCCAAGTTCTTTACTTTATTATTCATACTCATCTCACCTGGTATTGATTATCATATTGTGCTGTTTGAATCGAATCCTATTACTAAAAGTGATAGTAATTGGAAAGTAAAGTAGAAGTGTCAACAAACTGGACAGACTGAATTCCCAGTTTGTTTTGAAGTCTGCCTCAGAAAAAAGTTTCCAAACATGAAAAGAAAATTATGCCCAAAATCTGCTGGAAGAGTTGAGGCGAATTTAATAGGCCTAGTGAGTTTTTGAATGGTCCAAATACTGTAAACTATAGGCACTATTGAGGATTAATCATCGGAACTTTAGCCCAAATAGACATGCAGGATAATAATAAACAAGTGAGCGATCCTCAGATTATATTACTGGTGCTAACTCAAAACTGGTTACATTCTCTAAAATGGATTCCAATGACCAATTCCTGGTAGAATCAACCAGATGAGAAAGTGACAATGAGATGGAGACCAGCGACAAAGAAATCTCAGATTATTTTAATACCAGCACCACAGCTCTGAAGCGGGTACCTCCTACTCCCTGGATCTTATCACAGCGGGGGGAGATCATGCAGATACAACCAGCCCTATTGATCTTAAATCCTCATGCGTAAAATATGCTGGAAACCCTATATCAGGGTTTTAGGATTGGTACTTCACAAATCAATCCCTCCTTCAGCCTGCTCTACTACCTTAATGATCAGGCACTCAAGATGGAGATATATATGAAGTACCATGATGCAACCATGGTATCTCTTGCTAGACGTCTCACAGATAGTCAAGCAACCAACGAATTCCTGGTTAACTTTGTTTAACCCTCAATTAAGCATATCCAGCGAATAATTGCTAGACAAAATCTGGAAATCACAGAAATCTACCGTGTGTAAGGAGAGGAACAATCTTCCCAAAATGCCCTATTAGACAAGCTGATTCCAGTTTTGCTGAAGTCTGAAAGGCAATTGTTGATAATACGGGACTTGTCAATGAAGCTCATGGGAGATTAAACACCCTTGAGGAGCTTCTGAACGAAGGAGTCCTAAAGATAGCCGCAGATGTTATGGCCCACCATGGGCTATCACAAGAATGGGTACAGACTATAAATAACCGCTGTCAAAAACTGGAAAGCCTTTCAGATTAACTATTGTCATAATCAGAACTACTTACCATACATGCCACTTTGGGCAGAAATTGCTTGGAGTTAAATGCAAAAGTTGATGACTTTGAAGAGTATGTTCAGGCTGATCTGGATACTATCAACAAAAACTTCAAGGACCTTGCAGCAAGGCCAGCTGTCTGAATAGGGATGAATAGGATGCCCAGATTATAAAGAAGTTTTCTAAACTTTGGACTGTAGTGTCAAGATTACAGGCCAGAAACACTGAAATTACTCAGGAAAATTGGGAACTCAGAATGCAGCTAACAACTGTAAATTCCCGAGGAGATAGTATGGACAAAGATATAAAAAGCATAACAACCAGATAAGCTTTATTCAAAGAGGAGTATGACAACCTCAAAAAAGAATTCGAATCCCTCAAAAAGCAAGGCTGCCAGTGCTCGCCTAACTTTGACGAAAAAGAAATAGGAAAAAGCTCCAATTATCCAGCCAAAAAACAAACTGAAAAAGTAACTAAGGGCTGAATTCAGGTGTCAGAATCCTGTAGTCTGGATCAAAACAATGAAATTGAATCATCAGAAGTTGACACTGATGCAGAAACGGATATTTCAAACATCTGTTCTATGCCTAGAGTCCTAGCATTAATACTGACTCCAGATACTTCCCAACAGGAAAGAGGGCTGACTATGGGCGATGATCATACAAGACGTTCCAGAAGAAGTACAACTCCTATGTCCAAAATAGGGCGAGATGACTTCAAACTACTTAATTTACCAAAGTTTGATAAGGATGGAAAGTTTCACTCTTTCCTCAAATTATTTTAAAAGCAATGAGAGGAGCATCAGACCATGTGAAAGGATCAGCACTGATCAACTCACTCGATGTCCATAGCTGTGACCTTGTTATGCCCTATTTGGGCGATGAATGGTCCTATATGGATTCCAAAATTGCAATAACGAAACAGTTTGTAGGGCCTGAGAAACTAGAAACCTGAAAAAAAGAGATTCTTAATATCAAATTCAAACAGAATGAGACTATTAAGGACTTTGCAGATAGATTCTTCCATGAGGCACAAGTTCTGCGTGGGTACAATGCAATAGATAAGTTTGATGCCTAGGTTGCAATGGAGCACACAATTATGCCCTTCCATGATGCACAATGTTATGCTGCCTGCATTCAATGGAAGCTTAGAAATACAAGAGCTTACTAATTACTTAAGAAGCTGTTCCCATAATTTTAATACTTCTAATCGGGCCAAAGATCAGCAAAAATCTCGATTTGCGGGCCCAAAAAGCAACATGATGTCTGACCAGGGGAAAAATTTCCAAAATACAAACCAAAAATTTGAGAAAAAACAGAAAACAGGGCCAATTACTTGCCACATTTGCGGTCAACAAGGGCATTTTGCTAGACAATGCTTCAGACAGTCCAACAAAAAGCATGGGGTCAACTTTGCTATAGAAATCAACAGTGACAATGAGGCGGGAAAAGATCAGGTGGAGTAGAGGCAGAATGCTCTAACTCCACCGATTTTCAAACCATTCTACCTGACCCTGATGAGCTCTTTAGGGCCAAAGATGTTGCCAAAGATAACCTCCACCATATCATGGCTAAGGATGTCATGATGGTCACTACTCGGGCCACATAAGCAACTAAACCCTTGAAAATTACCAAAGAAGCCCGAGCTGAAGTATCAAAACCCTACGCAAAGCAGTTTATAAATCAAGGTTTAGATCTCCATCTCAGATGTTTGACTGACCTAACTAAGCTTAAAAATGTTCAAGTAGCCATTCCCATGAAGACCTTAGCAAATAACTTCCCAGATATTTGCTCAAGCCTGAAATCACACCTGGAATAGGGCAGCAATTACAGCATCTATACAATAAATACCTCTGAAAACTACTATGAATGTACTTATGTGGACATAGCGGTAAACAAACCGCAAGTTTGGGACATCGTTGATAGTGATGCTCCTATCAATATAGTCAGCCTAAAGTTGTTTGAAAAACTGAAATTTGCGCACAATGTTTCCCACTATCAGGAATATGGAACAGTTGGAGCACATACAACTAAATTTCTGGGCACCTACAGTACCCTACCACTCAGATTTGGATCCATTGAAGTAACAGCACCTGCCATAGTGTTGCCAAATACAAATTATGACATCTTAATCGGAACTGATTTCCTAAGAAGATATAGAGTTGTTACCAACTATAAGGACGATAATCTCATCATTCTGGGCCAGGCTATTCCGCTTTACTATAGCTGTGATAAGGCATTTGAGAAAAAGAAACCCAGCCTATTCATGAATCTGGTCTACAAAGATAGGGTCATCCTGATGGAGTATTCTAAAGCTCAGTCAAAGATAAAACCACTTCCCACTCATATTGATGAGTCAAATGGAATTCCACTTTGATCAAATCAGACCATCACTATACCATCTGGAGAATAAGTAATTGTCTCGATGGGACTAACAATTAATATCCTGGAAGGATTTTATGGTGAAGTATATCAAGCATTGTCTAAATACAATTCAAACCAAAAATTATCCCTGGTATTATTATTCCAGACCACGGAGAAATACATATCTTATGTGCAAACCTGCAAAATCAGCCTATCTCCATCAGGCGACATCAAACACTCGTTTTTCTGCATTTGTTCCCTACCACAGAAATTCACTCATTCCATGAGTTCAGAACTTTTGTCAAATTAAGGCTCCCCAATAATGACCAACTCAGCATAAATAATGTTGTCCCTATGTCCAATTTAAGCAACATGACCAGCTCTGAGAAAGGCCAAGCTCAGGAGTTGTTCTCTAAATATTAGGATTTATTTGCACAAGACAATTTTAACTTGGGATGTGCTAATAATGTCGCCCACAAAATCGATACTGGAGATCATAAACCTATTTGATTACGCACAATTAGACGCTCAAAATTATCAGAAGAAGCAGTATCCAAGGAGATTAAGGAACTCCTCAATCGTGGCATGCTAGTTCCTTTAAAAAGTCCATGGGCAGCACCAATCTTAATATTGAAGAAGAAGGATGGAAGCAACAGAGTAGCCATTGACTAGAGGAAGTTAAACAACATCACAAAGCAGGACTTGTACCCACTGCCATGAATTGACGACGCATTGAATAAACTAAGGGGTGCAAAGTTCTTCTCAGCAATGGACCTTATCAGCAGATAAGAGAAAATAGATCTTCCCAAAGAGGAGCACAAGAAATGTGCAATTATAGTCCAAGAGGGCCTATTCCAGCTTACAAGGATGCCTCAAGGACTCTGCAATGCCCCAGCTACATTCCAATGGGCAATGGACACAATTCTGGGAGAATTGAAAGTGTCATGTGTACTAGTGTACCTTGATAATATCAATGTTTTCAGCTGAACTTTTGACGAACACCTGGATCACTGAGAGGAGGTTTTCAAAAGGAAAGCTGCTGCAAACTTAAAAATGAAGCCTAGAAAATGTCAGTTTTTCAAAGACTGACTAGAATATATCAGATTTGTGATTGATTCAGTGGGTCTTTGGCCCCAACCCTCTAAGCTGGATGCCATCTTTAAAATGAAATGGCTCAAGTACAAGCGTGATATCCAAGTATTCCTGGCATGATTGGGTACTATCACCGATTTATCACTGACTTTGCACAACTTGAATAGCTGCTTTTCTATCTACTTAAAGACAAGGTCTCATTTGACTGGACTCCAGCTTGCCAGGATGCATTTATCCAACTCTGGTTGGCCCTATTAAGCGCGCCTGTTCTTCAATACCCAGACTTTGATCATGAATTTATCATCTATACTGATGCATCCTGAACAGCAGTGGGGACCGTGTTATTACAAGTTGGGGAAGATGGTGAAGAACTTCCAGTTGCCTTTGCTAGTTGGACCTTAAACGTTCATGAAATAAACTACACGGTGACAGAATGAGAATGCTTGGCCATCATATATGCTTGCAAGCAATTCTGGGTCTATCTTCATGGAACTCATTTTAAAGTTGTTACCTATCATGCTTCCCTAAGATGATTAAACAACTTAAGATAACCTAAGGGCCAATTAGTTCGCTGGGCATAAAAGCTTCAAGCTTATAACTACACTATTGAGCATCAAGCACGGGGCAAAACACCAAAACGCTGACTATCTATCCTGACTACCCACCATTGCAACACTTAGTCAGGCCACTGATGAGTTGTTTAAGAAGATGATCAGCGGAAAGTATCAAGTGATGAGCCCAAATCCGTCCAAAAAAATATTATTGGATTTTTAAAAAATACAACCATTGAAAATGGGATGCTTTACAAGATCGTCGAGAACAAAAAGTTAATTTCCCAAGACCATTGGCCTGAACAGACCTAATAATGGCAGTGCATAAGACCATAGGACATGGCGGAACAAGAAGTTGAAAGAGCACCTGAAGAAATTCTACTACTGGGAGTCAATGCATTTTGAAATCTATTAAACGCTGAAATGCTGTTCAGAGTGCCAAGGTGAAAAACCACTCAGAAAAAGCACACCTTACCGGCTTGTTTGGCCCAACTTTGCCTGGCACACTGTATCTATCGATGTTGCTGGGCCACTTCTAACAAGCAATATGAAGGTAAAGTACATAATTGTAGCCATCAACCACTTGACCAAATGGGTTGAGGCCAAGGCCATCTGGGAAGCTGGAGCAGCAACCACTGCCAAGTTTGTACTTGAAAACATCATCCACAAACATGGATGTCCCCAGGTTATTCTGATCAATAACAGAACCAACTTTACCGCCAATGACCTTGCCAAACTCAACCAACTAATGGGAGTACAAGGTGTGCTTTCTGCTCCCTATCACCCTGAAACTAATGGGATTGTTGAGCGCACACATGGGACGTTGGTGAACATTATCCAGAAATTAACCTTGGTTAAACCATCCAAATGGAGTACTTAACTAAGTTTGGCAGTCTTCGCCTACAATATCTTCTACCATTCATCAACCAGGGTGGCTCCGTTTCAAGTATTATATGGTAGACACCTGGCCCTACCAACACTGCTATATTCGGCCCTAGAGGATCCTGGAAAAAACACTTACCCTCAGTACGTTGAGAAGCTTGCAGATGCCTTAATCAAACTACAAGCTCAAGCCTTCAACAACAGTTTCACCAAGAAAAAGGTCCAACATCAAAATGACTTAGAGAATCACTACCCACTGGCCAGATTTGAAGTTAACAACGAAGTTCCATTTTGCAACACCCATGGATTGGGCCAATTGCAAAAGTTAGATCACATCTTGGTTGGGCTATTTGAAGTGATTGAGAAAACATCTAAGCTCATATACACCATCAAGGATATTAGGACTGGCCATATATACAACGGAGCCCATGCAAAATTAGTAAAGAAGGTAGAATAAGCGGGCTGATTAAGAAAAGAAAAAGTTAAAAAAGACAAAAAAGACAAAAACACAAAAACACAAAAACAAACCCAAAAAACAAAAATAAAAAAACTTATATACTAGTTTTATTCTAATTAATATTTTAGTTTGCACTTAAGGTTGGATATAATTTCCGACTCAACAGGCATTTGGGCTGTCATACTTCATACTCATTGCCCATTTGGGCTGAAGTTACCAAATAGAAAAACCAACTCTATTCTCATTGGGCGTTTGGGCTGATGAGAAAAGACTAACATAGGCTAATTGGAAATCTTAGGGCTCATGTTTGAGTCAAGTGGGGTGAAATGTCAGATTCTGGTGGTTGACTCAAAAATAAACCTTCAACAACCATCAAATTGGGCTGATTACCCTTTCAACACTTGAGCTAACACCTATATTCTCACCTCAAAGCCTATTGCAATCATACAATTTGGGCCAAATATATTAATGATAATCCAAGAAGTACATTAGCAGAGAGCTTGGTCCAAAATTGCTCACATATTATGGCCAATTTCATATGCATCAAATCTTGGCAATTGGTCCCAATTATCAGGAACACAATCAACTTAATTGTATACAAAATTATTCTGGGATTCCCCAAAGTTAACGTCCAAAAATCACATGGACTTCAGATGAACGAAAAATGTAATTTATTTCCTGCCTTAGGGCAAAATTCATATGTCAATCTACGTAATTGGTATCATAGCACTTGCGTGGGCCACCCAAAAGGGGTTACCTAGTGCTATCAGGGAAGAGGCCTGCTAACGTCCCAATTAGCGTCATTTACTTCAATTGATTCCAAAATTTCACAGAAGGTGTGATTCTTCAGCTTTATGACGAAACTGAAATCCAGAAGATCCTAGGACAATTTTGCATGCTTTTATCGCAATTTTTGTACCTGAAATCATCCTGATTTTGATAGTATTTTGCCACTAATAAACCTAAGAAAAGGTTTCATTCATATCAGTTCAAGGGCCAAACTGAGGTGGAGAAATATCTGTTAAAATTTTGGCTGAAATATGGCCTGTAGATGCCCTAGAGGTATAGATACTGGCGCCTGGCCTAATGACCATAATCTAATAATTAGCTTCTAATAAAAGTTATATCTATTTCATCCTTTTCCTGGTTTTTATCTGGATTTTAACATCAAAGAAGAGTTGACAAACTGGAAGGACTTAATTCCCAGTTTATATTTAAGCATGCCTCAGAAGAAGTTTCCAAACACAAAGGGAAAATTACATTAAAATTATCCAGAAGAGTTGGGGTAAATTTAATAGGCCTAATGAGTCTATGAATGGTCTGAATACCATAAACTACAGGCACTATCAAGGATGAATCATTGGAACTTCAGCCCAAATAGACGTTTAGGATAAATAATACACAAGTGAGTGATCCTTAGATTTTGACAGATGCTTTACTCCATCTTCTCCCTCCTGTAAGAATGCAGACGCTATGGCAAAGTTAAAGCATTATTGGACAATATAAACTCTCTATCAGTGTTCAAGTGATGGAGAACTGATGTGGAAAGCAGGCTGCACTTCACTTCTTGGAAAGTATCCTCCAGTGCTGAGGGCCACTGAATAACTTTGTGCCCACTAGCCTTGTACAGAGGCGCCGCTACCTCAAAAAGATTTGGCCTGAACTTTAAGGAAGGTGCAATGCCCTAATAAAGCTCCTCAACTCCAAAACTGAGGTGGGTGTACCACTCGCAATTACATTCTCCTTGTTTGGAGTGATCATGTGGTCTCTACTAAAACGATGTTGCTCAGGAAGGTGACCTGGGACTTGAAAAACTTGCACTGAGAGATTTTAAGGGTCAGATTTTCCGCCCTCAAATGTTCAACAACTTGTTTCATGTACATCTTGTGGGGCTTTTGACCTGGGAAAAAACCAGAATGTCGTCCATGTAGGCTACAGCGCACGCTTAACAACACCCCAAAGTCACATTAATACAGCATTGGAAAATTACTTATGCATTCTTAAGCCCAGTAAGCATGACCAGGAATTGTAAAATCCTCTTCTTGGTCCAGATTGTAGTGAGCCATTCCTTCCCCTTTCTAAAACAAATATATTAAAGACGTCAAAGCAAATCAGCTTGGATAAACCTGTGGCTTTCTTAACATAAAGGGCAATTTATACAATCAGAGGAATGGGATGCAGATAAGGTATGGGAAGTTTATTAAATTTACCATAATCTATGCACGGGCGTAGTGTACCATCCGCTTTTTCCAAAAAGTGCAGTGGCTATCATACTGGAGAGGTACGCTAAAAACAGTTCCCTTAGCAAGTTACTCTTCACCCAAACATCCAATACCGGATTTTTTTCCCGCAGAGTCAAAGGGTAAATTAGGGAGGAGATGTGAACCAGGTCAACTGCAAATCTAAGATCACAATCAGGCATTGAGTGATCAGGTAAGGCATTTTCTGAAGCCGCATCACTTGAAAACTCCAACCCCTCCAAACAGGGGGTAGGGGTGCTTCAGGATGGGCTTCATAAGAGGCGCAAGGCTAAGTTTATGAAGTTTGGGACACTGCGGCAAGTTGCACAGAGTACTATCATCTGACATGGAATTATTAATATATGACTACTCCCTAAGGACAAACTTAAGGTGTTAGCCTTAAAATTGGCTTTATAAATAAAACTTTCACCACTAACCTACACCCAAGGTAATTGAGTACAGTAGGTTTTGACCGCCAATAATTGGTCAGCCAAGTGGAACATACCAGCAATGATAATTAACTAGCCCATGAACCTTTTGGGTGCGAATACCATGGGAGGCCACTGTCCTAACCATACCGCCAAGTAGGTAACTTAACCCAAGATAGTCACTTAGATTCAAATAATAAAGTTCTCTGAGGCCCCAGCATCTAATAAAATCGTTGTCCCAAACTTCACTGATGGTAAAGAAAGAGTAGCAGAAAGCAAAAATACCCATGAATATTCATAGATTTGATATAGATAATGCTGCTACCCCAAAGGTGGGCTCAACTTCAGGTATTATGACGCTTGCAGTATGTGTTTTCATGCCATAGAAGGGATTAGGGTATTTTTCACCCTTAAGGTAGAGGAGACATACCCAGCAGCATCTTCTGCAAAGGCACAACGGTTGCCATAATTTTTTAATAGAATATCCTTCACCTCTTGATTGCAGCAAATCATGCTGAGGATCAGCTGAGGATTCTCAGGGGTGATATGGTACACGTAATTGGTTCCAAATGATCCCTCCCAAAGATTAAAATACTTATTCATAAATATATTTTCCATTGTAAATGGCATTTTTGGGTTGAAAAGGCACCCTATCCAATTTGATAACCATTGATACCTCATTATTTATTACCAAAACGCTTAAACCCCTTTTTCTGTGGAAGGGAGGTCCAAAAAAGAAAAATCATCTGATTATATAGGAATAGCAATGTCAGGGATAGACCCCTGCCAAACCTCAGTTTTCCCAAGGATAATTGTGCGGCGCCTGAAGGTGCTGCAAATTGTAAAAGAAAACTTGGCCTTCCAAGGGTGGTAATTAAAGGAGCAGTGTCAGGATTCGCAACTTAATGAATGAAGCCTCTTACTAGGGTTAGACTTTTTAATATCATATTTATTAAGGAATACTAAGATGAGCTCCTCATTACTTGAGTAGAGTTTTATGGAAGTCTCAGAGATCCTTCCCAATACTATATAATAGTAACTTATATGTTTTCTTGGTCTAAAATAGTCAGGCATAGATCCCAATATTTGATTTAAAGCTCTGCAATTACTGGAAAATTAAGCCAAGGATAATTAAACTATTAATTTTCTATATTTACAAAATGAAATATTTGTTATTGTACTGGTAAACTAAGCTGACTATTTTCTCTAAGCTAGGCATCTATCATTTATTAAATTCCTTATCTTCCTTTTTCTACTATTATTGCTTATTTACCTACCGCATAATATGAATCCTCTCACATATCCCACTTTTAGCCTTGATGTACTATAAATAACTCAGGGCTTTATCTAAATAGACATCATTTCTCATATATCTTTACCCTATAATAGCTTTTACGGCCCTAGGGCCTACTAAATCACTGGGCACTTCAGGGTTTCTGAATCAACTCAGGGCCAGTTAGAATTTAGTACTCTGCGTCCTGACAGGCAGTCTTAGGTGAAACAACCCCAGTGAAACAACTCAAACATTTAATTAAACCGTTAAGGATAGACCTCCGCCAATCCTTGAGTTCTTCTGAGGGTGAAGGCGTGGCACTGAAAGATTCCGCCGTTTTCAAAAGAGATTATGCTCCCTGAGGCCAGTATTTATAGGGGTAGTCATGGGTGAACTAACTGCAGTTAATTACTGAAACATTTAATTATGTATGAGTGCTAGTCCCCGTCTAATGCTGGTGCTCCAAAAAGGGAGAAATTGAATCCAATGAAACTTACTTAAGAAAAATGAAATATATGTTCCAAAAGGCGGTAATTATAGCGGATTCCAGCTCTTTAAACATTTGTGGCTAAACTAACAAATCCCTGCTTCAGTTAAGGCGAGAACTTTACAAAGAAGAGAACCAATCATAGGATTCGAATAATGAGTATAGCCTGCCATACCTATGTGTCCACTTATTGGCTCATTACACTTCTTCTGGAAGATGAGATTACAAAGACTTCAAGACAAAATAGGCCCTGGTCCTGCAAGAAAAGTATATAAAAATAAACGTCCCAAAGGAATTTAAACTAACTGGGTGCACAGAACACATGAAGTTGGGAAGAAATGGAACATGGGTTGTCCCGCTTTCAGAAGGAGTTCCAAACCTTTTATCGCCAAGTCAAAGACAATGGGGAAACCTGACGCAACCCTTCCCTGACCTGAGAAGTCAAGAAAAGGTGGGTTTATTAAAAAAAGCTTTAAAAAAACAAAACCCAAGTTTCCAGATCCCACAAGGCCAAACCCCCAAGTACTTGCATGGAAGGCAGGGGCCCTCTCAGGGCAGTAAAATGGAAACACTGAGCTGAGCTATCACTAAAATGAAATATACAGGTGTGGTGAGAAAACTAATGCTCACAGTAACCAACTCATGCACTTGATCACTGCAAGGAAAGTATTTCACACAAAAACCCACAAGCATAAATTATGGTTGGTCTTCTAATATCTGGCGAGTGCTTTAACTCTCTATGAATAATATTATACAAAAGTCATAGCAAAACCACCTATTAAGGCGCCAATCCATTTTATAAAAAGTAATTGAGGCGAGTCAATCTTTGGACAGATATACCAAAGCAAATTTTTTTATAGCCAGTACAAGTTTGAACATGAGTTTAGCAAAACTTGGACTAGAGTGGAAGCAGTAATTCCCTTTCAGCCTAACTACTCTGTGCCAATCCATTATAGTTTATAAATAAACCCCTGGGAACCCCTATGAGGAGGTAACCCATGAGGGCAGCAAATGGTAACATATTATATGAAAGTAACTAAACATCCTCTATTTAATAAAGAGATGACCAACAATGAAGGTTCATTTCTAAAAATCACATTAAAACAATTTAGGGAAATTCCTTCATTGGGTAAGGCACTGCACCCAATTTGGCCAATAAATGCAACTTCCCTTCCATCATTGTACTGTAGCTAAAGTAATCTCGCACTCAGGTTTTAACTGATGCTGAATTTTTATGGATTTGGAAATATTATAAACTGAATGGGACTTAAAGACCCGTTTTCCAAATTAAACTTAAAGTTCCATCATAATTTTAATATAAATGGTGCGTTTTAACGCCATGGTTGTAACGCTTATCTGACCTCCACGCTCACCCCAGAACCAACTTGGGCATATCTTGCCTTTACCCAACGTTTCCCAGGGTGTGCTCAGGTCAGGAAGGCCAGCCAACCTTGTCCTTTTGGCCTCATCACGCTCAGCCTTATTTCTGCAATATATACCCTCAATGAAATAATTTAACCATGACATTAATTAACTTTAAAGAAATTCTGATATTAGGTAAGGCTCAATTCAATGTTAGGAAATTCCATTGGACCAATTCAAGTTTATCCCACCCTAAGATATAATCATGCTTAGTTGAAAGGAAGAATCATTAAAATTTCAGTTGACCATTACACCTGGTGCACACAAGGTAGTAAATTATGATGCTACCAAAAAAGGGTAAGAATCAAGAATATGTCCTATGATCAACCTAGAAATCAAATCTCATCTAATTTGTCACATTCCACATAACTTTTTCCCCATATAAAAGTATGCTACAAAGGTGTTGTACAAGCTGGATGCATCGCCTGACCAAGAGCCTATCATATAGATTCCCCCTCCCTTAATTTTATTGAATCTTTTCCTTATGTGGTTTATATTGTTATATGTAATGTATAAAGACCATATTTTATACTAAATTAAAGTTACGTCATTATATTTAAATCTCTTTTTGGTACATGACTTCAAGAAGTCCTTTTGCCATACTTACCATAGGATGGATACTCTAGCTGACAGGTCTTAAGAATGAATTGGAACCCACAAAAACAAATAATATGCTTTTCATGCAATTTAAATGGATACAAGTATGACTTCAGTATCCTTGGGCACAGCACCATCAAACCACAAAAACGAAAGCCCAACAGGCTGGTGATCACTAAAGGGGCTCTTTTAATGCTTTATGATACCTGCACCTAATTGATCAAACCATGGAAGACAATCCAACTGATAGTGTAATCTGGTGGGTACACAACAAAAATTTTGAAGATGAACAAATAGGAAGTCCTCCCAGCATCACATCTAAAAAAGTTCAAGAAGATCTAATGGTGATTCCCAAATCTCAACGCCTAACCAGTAATTCTAATGATAGAGTTTGAGACTTACTTTGAGGAGTCTTAAACCTTAGAGAAAGAGCCAGCTGAAAAAATACATTTGCCTTGTATGAGCTCTAATGAACCTACATAGGATTCTAATGCTCTTCTAAAGATATATGGTTCAATTGCAAATCTAAATGTTGAGATATTAACCAGATTGATCGTCCCAATAGTATCATAATTAGGGGTGTCAGTTAGTCAGGTGTAATTGCCAGCTATTCACCTAGTTTGTAATATTTAATGTTATAATTATTCATTTAATTTAGGTTAAGCAAAATCTGCCTTAACCGCCAATTTACCATTCAAGGGTTGTTGTGGGAATTTCTGGCAGAAAGCTGATAAATCTATTATCAATCATTCAAATATAGTTCTGCTGCTAATTTAGAGCACCGGTGACTCATGCTGAGGATGCTCAAAGCTGTATTTATTTGATGAATTTATTTACAATTGACCAGCGACTCATAGTGATGATGGATTAACCTAATCTAGAATTTGTTGAATAGACAAGCATATTGGGAGGGAATTGTTAACAGGAATGACTGAGATTATTAAAAGTGCAACTTTGATAGCTGAGGGGTTTATAAAGGCGAAGTAGCCTATGGTATAAACAGTTATTCATTCCCTCCAAATAAACAACTCTCTCAACCATATTATTCAGATTGTTAATAGTTAATCAGCTAGGTTTATACAAAATGGGACCGGAGATCCTGAAGTTGGTGTGAAGTGACACGCCTGGAGTGGCCAATGCTGCCAGCTCCCATAACACCCTAGTAGGAACTGGCGGGAACCTGGTCAACTGGCAACCAACAATGATGTGCTGACTGGTCATTAACCCTGTGGGGTGAAGCGTGGGTGTGTCTTGGCCACCCAGTATAGGGGCAGGACTCTCTGGGGCATGCCCAGATGGGTTGGCAAAGGGTCGGTATGGTGGGGCAGCGCAGGAGTGCCTTGGACACCCAGGATGGGGCAGGACTGGCTGGGGCATACCATGGACCCTGGGGTTAAAGGCGAAAATTGTTGGTCTGCTGTGTTGGTGGGTTTGACGCAGATTCAGTAGGGTGTTGGTACACCAATGAAGGTAAAACGGAAAGGATCAACTTGTCTCCATACTGGTTGGCCTGGCACACTAGTGGAGCCCACTGTTTGCAAAAGTGATTTTCTGACTTTTAACCACTACATCATGCGTCTCATACGCCCAGTGATTTTATCATATTATGCACCTATTAAAAGTCAATAATGAGAAAACCTGACATCTTACTAATACCTAAGGGGCCTGTTGGTTGTCCTACAAACAGGTATATAATTTAGCCTCTCAAAGTTAGGGGACATCCACCAACTGAACAAAATTAATTCATTTCCTAATCATTAAACTCCATAGAAAAATGTTTACTATTGATTACAGTGGTATCAAGTATGTGGAGGAAGCTATGGAGCTTCTCAAAAAGGAAATAAGGGAGTCACATGAGATACTTTAAAGATTACTTAATGCTTTTATCCAAGAGCTTCAAAGACAAGGTGGCGAAGCTCATGGTAGTATGGTGGTACAAGCTTCTACTAGCCTTCATAATGAGTAAGAACATATTAAGCTTCTTGAGTCCCAACTAAAGCAAGAAAACAACAAATTTATAAGCTTGAGATCCATCAAATCTCTGAGCCTCTACCAGTACCTCAAAATCTTATTTCCCAAGTGGCTCGTGTAGTTCAGGATCTGGAATCCTGTAAAACAGGTGTTTACTGTAGAAATTTGAGAGCCTAGTTTTCAATTACCCTTAGTAATTAGTACCAACTGTAACACTCTGGGATGCTCGCCTTGGCTCCCACTTCTACTGCATAAGCTCTTATTAAATGTTGGATTATTTATATTACTATTATTGACCATATCTGGTTAGTAATAGTATGAAGACTATTACTTTAGTTAATTTTTATAACCACGTTGATTAGAAAGTACAACGCTAAACTGGTGCACTCCCATCTCTTTGAAGTTATCCCTGAAATGGCAGGGGTTTTTCCCTACTTTATCCTTTCTCTGGTAGAAACTCTTCCCTATTCTCTTCTTGCAAAGGCCGGCGGAGATCTTGATAGCCAACTACTTTAGACAAAGGATATCTTATCCTTAAACTCTTATTCCAAGAGCCATCTATACAATTAACATATAAAAGTCTAAACAACAAATGTAATTGCAAAAATTATCTAGTTTTGTTTTAAGGAAAAGCGAAGGTATTTATAAGGGTATTCAGCATCAACCCTCATTAGCGCCTTACTTGAGAAGATGGCAGACGTTGCTGTTTGATCAGCCTTCCTTGGGTCACGCTCTCACGGGTTTCCCTCAACGGCTAGTCAGGTTTCGTCACCTTCTAGCCCCTGCAACCTTCTCCAGGATACCAATCAATGCTTCCCCGCATATATTAATTAAACCAGAAGTTTATTTAGAATCATTGTCAGCACTTCAAAGACTTCACAAACTTTCCCATCAATCATCAACTAATCCAATTGACTTGAATAGATTAATTAAGTTATTAATATAAAAACAAAACTAAATTACTAATTTATTGTCTAAGACCATCCCTGAAAAATAAATAATCAATCCAGCATATTATTCTGACATATCAACCACAGTAAGTTACCTAATATTTGTTAGGACAATATTAATGAACAATAGTTATCATCTTAGAATGATAACTCTTTAATCACTAGATGGATGAATTCTCTAGTGATAAGCGCCTATCATAATCTAAGCAGATGGGCAATATTGACATATCAAAATACTGACATATCCCCCCACTTCCTAGATTACCCAGGGAAAGATAAAAACTTGGGGAAAGGATGCCACCTTGGTCCATGGTCTTCATACTTCAAGATAACTTCAGCGGAGCGTGGCTCTATCCACACTCAACGCTACTCTTACCAACCTTCAGCAACTCAGCCTCTCTTCCCTGCTTCTTACTTGCTGCCGCCTCTCTTAAGCGCAGTTTCCATGGCATCTTGCCACGCCAGTACTATGTCAGTCATCTTTGAAAAAAACGAACTGGTCAACCTGTACTTACCCCAGGACGCGACCCAATGACTTTTCATCATTCAACCTGTACAAACCCCAGGATGGGTTTCCTATAGCACCTTATCAGTCAGCCTGTACTAACCCTAGGATGGGTTCATAATGGCTCCTCGCCATACAAGTGCCCCAGGAATACTCACAAAGGACTCAGTTTCAACCTAAGCTAGTCCTTCTGATACTCTTCAAAGGGACTTTTTCTAGAGGATTTAGTTTTAGACCGTCCTGATCCTACCAACACTTTGCTCTTCTTAAGCGCCTCATGACTTCTTCCCAGTGGATACAGTTACAACCCATGCTGGCCCTGCCAATCATCATGACTCTTTCCTTTCATAATCTTCCTCCTTCCTCCTCAGTTGGTAGGTGGGAACACTGCCAGATTCATTTCCATGGCAAAAATAAAAAAATAATAATTTTAATCATTTTTATCATTTTTATATTTTTATATTTTTTTCTCAATAATTTTTTATAAGTTTACCATTCTTTTTCTTATATTATTTTTAAATCTTCTATAAATTTTATCTGAAACTGTTTGCTGACATTGACATTTGAATTAATTCTGCCAATAGATCTGTAACCAATCTTCTACTCACGTGGATTAATTTTGTAATGTTTATCTCTATCCAACTTCTTCCTGGATTTGATCATTTTTTTGGAATTTCTTGCCTCTCTCATTAATTGAATAATTTAAGGTCGAGTGACTTCATCCACTATCTATAAATTAGTCACCTTTCATTTGATCTCATATAGCGCCTTGGGACTTCTCATGGTGGACCCATTTGCAACCTGAGCTGGTCCAGCCACTCTTCATTCTAAACAGATGTCCTCTGGAACATAATCTCTTTCAGTGCTAAATAGTTTTGCATCTAGACTGCAAAGTCTTTTACCAGATCTAGGGTAATTTTTCTCCTACTAAGGAAGCACAAAATTCACAAATTGTCACAGTTTCTTCTCCTAACTTTGAGCAGCAAAATGTCCCTTCGCTCCAATTTTCTGATAGTGGCTAGTTTATTTAACTAGCTATTGAATCAATTATGAGGTTCCCATTATAAGTTTATTTCTGCTGATCAGATACTTTTTTATACTCTTTAGAACGTCATCAAATAAATTCGCCATATTTAGATCATCCTCAACCAAATTTCCCTCATAAAATTTATTGAACGCGTCAAAAGTTTCTCTCAATGACATAAGATGATCTATCATCTACAAGGTGAATTCTGTTGTACTATCGTTGACTCCATAGTACACTGCAAGTTTTAGTAGGGCTGTTGCACCGCTTGCATTGCAAACTTGTGTATCAAAAACTGATAGTATTTTTCCCAGCCAGGATCTGCGACTATTTGAAAAAATTGGCAAATGCAAACATATTTTTATCCTTTCTGAATTGTATGCTCATAGACTCTTGTTTTTGGTTGGCCATTCTGGTAGTCTTCCAGAATCCAGCATTGTCACTTCCTTTGCTTCAGAGTATAACCAATGGTCCCTGTTCAGGAGGGGCAACACTAGATTCTGGAAATGAGTGTCGAAAAAATTCTTAACAGTTACCACTTTTTGACATTCCACATAACTGACTAATTTCATTTCAAAAAGACCAAAAAAGCTGGTGCGTTGTCCCAGTGAAATGTGGGCAATTTTTTGTATCTCAGAACTCTTCAATCTATTTATTGGTAGAAATCCCCTGGCTGAAATTAAACTAATTAGTTTAATCTTGGTAGTAATCTCTGACATAACAGTGAATACTCCAGACACCTTTCATGATGGGGGTATCTTTCTAACTGAATTTTTAGGCATAGTATTGTCAGCTTCATTTACTTACATATGAGCGCAATAACACCTGCTAATATAATTTCTCAATACAGTTCCACATGTGTTCCATGTCCTCTAAAACCCAGCATAAACGTTCATTGTCCGTTTTCAATTCATCCTTCAGATCTAAAATGTCCTTGATTAATTCGCCCTCCTTTTGCTTCAATAAGGCAACTTTCCCACAAAGGTCATTATTGCATATTCCAACTTCTTTAACCTTTTTCTCAGCTTTTATCACTTTTCCTTTAAGACATTAAGATCAGCCTGTGTTTCAAAGCTTAACACGTTATAATTGATGGTCATAAACTCGATCCAGAGTTTCTTAAGTTCACTCATATTGATATCTCTTTTTATTAAATCTGGATTCTTTTTTATATTATTTTTTAAACTTAACTACCCCTTTAGTGAGTATCAATGTAGAAATTTGAGAGCCTTGTGCTTAATCACCCTTAGTAATTAGAACCAACTGTAACACTCTGGGATGCTAGCCTTGGCTCCCACTTCTACTGCACAAGCTCTTAATAAATAGTATATTATAATATTACTATTATTGACCAAATCTGGATAGTAATAGTATGAAGATTATCACTTAAGTTAATTTTCTTATAAAGACTTTAGTTAGAAAGTACAACGCTATATTGGTGCACTCCCACCTCTTTGAAGGTATCCCTGAAATGGTAGGGTATTTTTCCCTCCTTTATTCTTCCTCTGGTAGAAAACTCTTCCCAGTTCTCTTCTTGCGGAGCCCAGCGGAGATCTTGATAGCCAACTACTTTAGACAAAGGATATCCTATCCCTAAACTCTTTTCCTAAGAGCCAACTATATAACCAATGTATATGAGTATAAACAACTTAAATATTTCTACAACCAACTGGTTTTATTTAAGGGAAAAGCTAGGTATTTATAGGGAATTCAGCACTAACCCCTGTTAGCACCTTATGTGAAATATGGTGGACGTTTCTGTTTAAAAAACCTTTCTTGGGGATACTCACACAGGCTTTCCTCAATATGGTAATCAGATTTCGTCGCCTTCTAGCCCCTGAAACCTTCTCCAGGATACCAATAAATGCTTCCCTGAATTCATTAATTAAACAAGAAGTTTTTAAAAGCGCCGTCACCACTTCAACAACTTCATGAATCCTTCTCGTCATCTGGTAACTAACACTGATTGACTTACATAGAAAGATTAAGGTATCAATATAAAAACAAAACTTTATTATTCACTTATTTTCATGAACATTCCTGAAAAATAAATTAATCAATCCAGTATATTGATCTTACATATCAACCACAGCAAATTACCTTGTATTTGTTGGGACAATTATGCTGAGATATAGTTATCATCTGGAAATGATAACTCACATATCCACTAGCGGTATTAATATACTAATAAATAAGCGCCTTTTGTAATCTAAGAAGCTGGATAATACCGGAATTTAAAAACTCAATAAACAACCAAACACATAAAGATATATGCTTTAAGAAGAACTCTACCCATGCAAAGCATGGAATAGGGTAACGGCCTATGGTCAGGTGCCTCTAAAGCTGACCAACATAAAGTACCCAAAAGCGAAAATTGCAAATTTATTATCTTGCGTGCCTTGAGAACATTTCCAGCCGCATATTTGAAGGGGGTTATGAGGCCACAGGCTTTATTTCCTAGGTAAACCTGCTGAGCTCGCCATTTTGGATCTCCTGAATGCCAAAAATATTGATGACACCCAGGTTCCATAAGACATTTATCTCAGTCAGTTACAGGATGTCTAAGGATAATTGATATGACTAGCAATGCTGGTCAATACCTCGCCCAGTTAATATGACCCATCTTAAGCATGCACAGTCCAAAGGTGATCAAGAAAGAATTATCCCAAAACTGCCCAAAAGATTAATGAAACGGTTTGCCTTAAAGAGATGTTGGTTCTCACTCCAAAGTTTTCCTGAACCATTACCAAAGTAGAAGAGTTGATTCAGAAGTTCAGAGATATGGTTATTCGAATACAAGATCCCAAATCAATGTTGATCCATCCCATCTCATCAAGAAGACCAAACTCGCCCCAGACTTTAAATACACCTATGAGTATAGCACTTCTGATCCAAATTAATATCATAGCTAGAGGTGCATAATCATCCAAGCCAATTTTAGTTGTCTAATTAGTTTACTAAGCTCCTGAAGTGACTCTGGACAATAGCTAGTAAGATATACTTATTGGGACACAGTTTATGATTAATATGAAAGAGCCTTCAGTCTAAAAAGAAGATTATTTAACACTTCAAAAAATTTAATCTTTCCTTCATACTGGATAGTAAAGATTCCAGCAAGAAGGATTACTCTTATCTGGTCAGGAAACCTGCTTCTGCTTTGCCTTAATGATATTCTACCTCTAGAAGACTTATGCAAAAGCTCCCCAACTCAGATGAAGCAAAAGGCATACCATTTTATGCTATCAAGATGGAAAAGCTAAACCAGAGAACAAAGAGTGGTTTATACCAACTCAACCCTGAAGATACTCCCAAATTGCTTGCTACATATCACTAGAGTAAGTCCAAAGGAGTGTCCCCTCCACTTAGACCGGTTGGCGTTCCTTTCCCATCCAAAAAGGGTATGAGAAGGTCAGCATCCCCTCTTGTCTCCCAGGGCGACCTCGCCAGATGTGGTGGATGAGCGGTAGGTAACAGCTTACCCTTTGAGGACCCGCCTCTATCCCAGTATTAACTTCAGCCAAATTGGTACTTCAATTCAAGGGAATTTGTGCCAAGCTATTGGTGAGTCATCATCCCCATGGGGTAAAAGGTTCATATGAAGTCATTGGCAACAAGCCTTTGGCATCGATGCCTGAGAGCCACTAACCTTGGCAACAAAGCCTGATGGGTGCATTCTTTGGTATATAAAGCATCTAGTGTCAAATTATATAGAAAAACTCACTGATGTCATTGGTCCATTATGAAATGTTGCTGCCAGTTTTAACCCACTGCAAAAGTATCAAAATATTCATCCAACATATCACACTTGGCCAAACAGACACCAGAGCGATTGGGTGTGGGCTGGTTGAGCAACCCAAACCTGTTCCCAACCTCTTGGGACTAGACCTACGTGGGGTGGCCTTGTGAGGTCCCCGCTGCCCATTAGGCGAGATGCCGTTGCTATAATCATTAGAACTGAAGATAATTTGTAATTTGGACGTCTGTGGATGAACCAACAGTGACTTGGCCCACCACCGATACCTTCTGAAGTTTGTATAAAATAAGTTTGTTCCCCCCACACTCAAAAGTTCATTAAGTTAGTTCAAAGCTTGAGGCCCCCAATCCCGCGCTTTCCTAAGCTATTTCCCAAAAATTGATTGCTATTTAAGCAGTTGTAACACCAAGAATATTTGATATTTAATTTTTTATTTTTAAATTCAATAAAAATCTTCCTGCATTTAAATTTTGGGTGAATTTTTCTTGCCAGACCCCATGAAATCTGCAATGTAGCCCTGAGGCCCACGTATCAACTGGGTTGTCTCAGTCATATTTATAACTTTGATCCTCACTGTAGTCAAAAGGCCTATTGTGTCAAGGCCTTTGTGGATTTTTTACTGGTCTAAAAACTTCTACGCCCAGGCCATTGGCCCCAGGGCTGCAACAGCTTGGTTTCTCACTGGGTTGTTTTCACATTGGTGGCTCATTAACACTCCATTGTTACTTATCTCCCAGCATATTCAAACATCAATTTGAGCGGCAATGCCCCTGGCATTCTGGCTCGCCCTTTGGGGGTTCTGCATCCCAACTGGCAGGAAAATCTAAACTTTATCATCCATTTCCCTGAAATAATTGCCCATCCAATGTTTCTGACCATAATCGCTCTCCTCATTGAGATGGGCGATGTAGTGGTTATCATCTAACTTATGAACTTCAGTTGGTAGCCTGCCTTCTGTTGTTTTTTTTGGTCAATTGCCAATATTATATGCAACTCCTAGATGGCTTTGGAGGAATTCTCTCATGGTCAAATTGTTCCATTACCCTCTACTTTCACCTCAGTTCGCCCTCAAAACGGGAACCTAATTATTGATTTTCCAACTTTGCCCTTGGGTTCTGACTTAACGTTGTATCAGTACATGTATTGGTTCCAGGGCCCAACGCCACCCCTGAGCCTGATTTTGTTTTTTCCAGCCACCTGTCTGCAAGCCATTAGAAGTCCAGCCTAGAGAGGATGTGAAACAACCCCTTTTCAATCTAGTTTTGCTCCTTTAAAGGAACCTTCTTTCCCCCTGATTTAGTTGTAATCTCTTTTCAGTGTCAGCGGTAATTATTGTATCCCCCAATAAACAGTATTCCGCCCAATTTTTATTACCGATGAAATTAGTACTGAGTCACACCAGGTGTCCTTTGAGGTCTTGGACAACACTGGAGCAGCGGTTAACCTCATGAGTCTGGAGTTGGCTCAGCAACTTGACCTAGACTTGAACCTGGGGCCTGCAGTAATGGTCTCCTTGTTGGCCTCTCAGCCATCCTATAAAGTACGTCGCCCAGTACCCTGCTTGGTTCACCAGTTTAGTTTTTGCGATTACTTTTCAGAGATGCCTAACCTCATCTTATCAGTAATTTTGGGTGTAGGTTGGTGGCGTTAGCAGCATGTGCAAATCCACTTGGAATCTAACATGCAGTCATTTTCCAATGTCCAGGTGGAGGGCGATTTTCCCTTATTGGATAAACTTACTAAAGCTCAAGGACGTAGAGTGGTTACATCTCTCATTTTCCCCATAGGTCTCCTGTCAGATTTTCCCGCTGCATTTATGGGATATAAGAGCATCTTTAATTCTGAAAAGGCAGTTGACTTCCCCACATAAGGAATCTGAATTTGTTTTTTCAGACAACAGTGGAGGTGGTAACATTAACCGCCCACTGTACTATTATATGGTGGAGGAGAAGACTGCCCTCAATGCATGGTAGATGAAATTTCATGAAGGGTTGATTGTAAAAAAAGCATCCCATGTTGCCTCTCCAATTGTCTATGCCAAGAAGCAGATGGTTCTCTTTGTCCTTGAATGGATTATGGCCACCTCAACAATATCACAGTCCACAACCCTTATCCACTGCTTTTGGAATAGACAATTGGCCAAGCAATTGCCAAGTTTCAAGTGTTCTCAAAGACTTGATCTAGGTAACGCCTTTATCAAATTTGGGTAAAGGAAGGTCAGGAATGGTTTACCACTATCCAGATAAGGTGTGGCATATTAAAATCTCAAGATATGCCTTGCGGGCTGAAGAATGCGCCCACAACCTTCCAAAGGATGATTGTTAGTGAGCTTGGGTATCTCTGGTTTATCTTCATGGTCGCATATATTGATGATATCCTAGTATAATCTCCTACTCCAAACAACATGCAAAGGACTTGGAGGAGATAGTGGCTGTTCTGCATAAGGCTGATTTGTTTGCCAAGCCGTCAAAATGAAAAAATCTATAGAAGAAATCGCCTTTTTGGGCAATCTCGTTTTAAGATGGGTACGCCTCCCACTCAGCAAATTGGATACTGACTGCAAGTGGCTAAGTTTAACAACTCAGAAGCATATGAGAAGCTTCTTGGGTACCATCATATTCCTAAAAAGTTCTCCCCACGTTCCTACAGCTAGCCTCCCCTCTCCATCCACTTACAGGCAAAAGTGTTCCCTTTTTCTGGACGCCTGAGTGCCATCAGGAATTTGATTTGATTAAGAAAGTGTTTTTCTTTCCTCCCATCCTTAAGCACACGGATCCCTCCAATCCCTATATTGTAGCATGCAATGCATATTCCACCGTGGTAGGGGATGTCTGGTTTGAGAGTAAAATGGGTTGCAACACCCGGTCACTTATATTTTCCAAAAAAATTCCACCAAGCAAGCCTGGGCCATCTACAACAAGGAGTTGGCAGCAGTAGTTTGGGCCTTGACCCACTGGCGATATCTCTTACAGGGCGTTCATCACAAGTTTTCTGTGCATATTTACCACCAATCTCCTCTATTTCAGCAAGCCACAGAAATTGATGAACCTGCAGGCCCAAACCTACTGGTATTTATTTATCTTTAACTTCAAATACAAGTTTGTGAAGGGAGCTCTGAATGTCCTTCTCAATTTATTAAGTCACAATCCCACACTTTGCCCAGCTTATTCAGATGAGGCAGATCTCTTCATGTTCATTCCACCCACTCAAGCCTTGGCCAATGTCCCTCCCACAGTTTTGGCAGAAGATTTAGCTCCATACATGCCTTTGAATTTAGCAGGTCTTAGCAGCATAGACAGCATGTGCGTAAGGGGTAGAACTTTTAGAGCAGATTTCCATCACAACCTCCAAGCATTCCCTCTATTCTCTGGCTGAGGGCTCATCTAATTAGGTCGCAGATGTGGGTTCCTCTCCTTCACCAATCCAAAGTCATTCAGGCTCATCACAATCCCCCTGCAGTTGGTTACCCGGGGAATAAGAAATACATTGATTTAGTGAAGTGTACCTTTAACTAGCCAGGCTTTTCCAAGGATTTTGTCATGGATTGATGACATGATTGGGGGTCCCAACTGTAAGGATAAAGCTTGTCATCAGGAGGCCCAAAAGGTTAAGTTAGTAGGCCTTCCTGACCTCAAACATACCCTGTACCAATGCTGGGTTCAGGTGAGATATGCTCAGGTTGGTCCTAGTGATGTGTATGATGCTTGGCACTTCAATACAGCAAGGGCGTTAAAAAGCACCGGCTATATCACAAATAATGATGTTTCAGTTCAGTTGCTCAGCAAATGGGTTTTTGGAACCCATATAATAGTGATATTGCAAGATTTATTGGCTTCGCCTACAATCAATAACTTGAGTTTGGTCAATCTTGAGCTACAGTACCTTGGCCAATGATAGGGTGCACCTATTGGGTCACTTTATCTTAACACCACTTCCCCCAATTGAAGATTTGCGCCCTAGTGTTTAAATATGTTTCTATGAGACCATATTTCCTCGTTGGTTAACTATCTTGATAAATTTCACATTATTCTATTTTTTTAAATATGGTTTCTTGGGCAAACCTATGGATGGACCTCCTTGAGGAGGTCTCTAACAACGTTGGCCGTTTTATTTACA
>JAKSZP010013814.1:0-42624 GCA_022478985.1 Massospora cicadina
AATTGGTGACAAAAGCCCTTATTGACCTGGCTAAGATAGCACTGGGTGGTTGTATGCCAGAAGATGTTGCCAAACTATCCACCAAAATCTCTATCAATGAAGTTAAGAGGTTGCTAAAGGAGTTGCCAAAAGTGAAAGCACCAGGCTCTGACAATATGTGTGCAAAAATATACAGCATATTCTGATACCACATTGCACCAGAGCTCAAATGCCTCTTTAACCACTGTTTGACTCACAGAAAACAAGTTCTGGGAGGACATGAGACCTGAATTGTACTTCTGTACAAAAAAGGCCTCAGATGCCAACTTTGGAACTGGCGCCCAATTGCACTATCAAATGCCAATTATAAACTGCTCACACGCATACTATCTAATCAGCTGATGGCAACAGCACCACGCATGCTCCATAGGGCCCAACACAGTTTCATTAAAGGCTATAGTATATGGGACAGCATAGGTTCAGTTCAGAGCATACTTTAGGATATGAGGGGCATCAAACAAGAATACCTTATGTTCATCGACATGAAAAAGGCATATGACTGAGTAGCGTGGTCATTCCTACACAAGGCACTGAAGGCAGTCAGTATCCCCAACACGTTTTGGGCATGGATAATAATGTTATACTCAGATCTGATAATGAAGGTTATGGTCACAGATGGTGCAACCAACGAAATCTCTGTCAGGCAAGGTCTCCACCAAGGAGACCCCATGTCATCAGTACTCTTCAACTTTACAGCTAACATTCTACTGGTGGCAGCATATATGAAGCTTTGGGGTTTAATCTACCCTAATCAAATGCCACTGAAGATGCTAGCATTCACAGACAATACAGTTGTAGGAATAAGCTTTTCAACTGATCTCCAGGGTGCCAAGGATCTATTAAACCTTTACCAGCTTGCATCAAACGCAAAAATAAATTTGGCAAAAACCTTAGTGATGAGGGTCAGCAACCCAAACTTTGGCCCACCAACTGACACAATGCCAATTATGAGCTCCCAGACAGTCTGATACCTCAGGATACTCTTCAATGACAAGGGACCAGCTGTACTGAAGACTGAACAAGAAGTATTAACAAGCTTATCATTCCAAATGTCATTCTGGAAAAGTACCAGACTATGCTTTGAGGAGAAAGTGCATGCAATAAATATCTTCATCTTCTCAAAGCTATAGTATGTTGCTCACATGCTGCCAATGAGCTCAAACCTAGAGAATAAAATCAGGTCAATGCTCCAAACTTTTCTGTGGTTCAAGGCAAAGGTGGCACCAATTCCACTGGAAGCTCTGTCAAAACTAAAGAACAAAGGAGGCATAGGCCTACTGGACTTTAAATCTCATACCTGGTGCATATGGGGGAAGTCATTTCTGAAGCTAACACAGATGCACATGCGCTGCCCAACTCTAGCATGGGGCATGAACTGGGCAAGGGCTCAAGGCCTCCAAGAGCCAGTCTCCCCCTGATTGTTATATGAATGGATGGTGAACCACCTGAAGATAACCTCACAAAAAGGAGCCCCACACTACTGGCAACTCTGCAATTGGGCCGTATGCTAGAGTGGGTGGTCATTCAAAAAATTAAACTGAAAGGCTGACCAAATTCAAAAGGATATCAAAGCACATAATTCTGCAATGATTACTGCAACAAGCTGGGAGGAATGTAACTGAATCACCAACAAATATGCAACCAAGTCAATCAGAATTAAGTACAAATTTGATGCTGATAGAATATGGGGATCTGCTCCCAAAACTGGATCACAATCTGTCCACCCACCTATGAATCCTTAATGACTGGACTACCAAAGGCTATGACACCAACTACCTGACAAAGGAGTTGATTTTGGGCCTGAACACCTGCTTAGTTACACCCAAACAGCAGTTGGTAACATGGCAGATCCTTAATCGGGCATTCAAATTGGGCAAGCACAGCAGGCTGGATTATCAGCATGAAGAATGCCCCATATGTGCTGAACTGGAAGTAGACATAGCACATCGCTTGTGACAGTTGAGGTCTATCCTCAGCATCACATTGACCTGATCTTTGGTAAGACAGGGCAGGATGTGTCTGTATGTATGGAGGAGGAGGGGGCGTTGGTTCTGGCAAGGACGCCTAAGGGGCCAGAGCTTGGAGTAGGCCAAGGAGCAAGATGGGCGTCCAAGTCAGAACAAAATGGAAAATGAGTAAAATGGATAGTTTCAAAATTCGATTTGGATTTGAATCAAGAATGGAATGAAACAGGTGCTTGGGAGTTTCACGGTTTGATTGGAATTCCAAATAGAACTGGCGCGGAACCATTGAGGATCAGAACTGCCACAAAACCATTGAGTAAAGATTCCACGATCCTGCTGTAAAGTTTACACCAAACATCATTCAAGTTGGCACCATAAGCTTATATTATATTATATTTTATTTTAGCTTTTAGCCTGTGTATATAGGGAAGGAACTGGGAGCTGGAGGCTCTCAGTTCTGTTTTCTATCAACTTGGCTAAATATTAAATAAAAGAACCTAAAATTCATATATTTATAATTGGGGTTTATTTTAAAGATATTGCCTAACTGCAGCCATGTTTGGCTTAAATCAACAAGGATTGGACTTTGAGAGTGAGCTTGGGAGGGCTATTGCCTCCTCTATACCTTGTCTTGGAGTCAAGGCATGTTGCTGGGATTGAGTATACTTGCAACTGTCTTCCAGGGGGTGCTTATCCAATCTTGTAGCGCGCGCACCAGGAGAGTAGTATCAGGAGTCCTGTCAGCCCTATGGTCTTTAACATGGATCCTGTTGCCCAACTCATTTGTGGCTCATTGGAAGGAGCCAGTGCGTTACATTAAACAGAACTCATTTACTTTCCTGTCATTGTGGTGGCAAGCAAAAGAGGTGCCAGAAGAAGTTGTGTTTCCAATGTGGTATAACCATACTGCAACACTCTTGATGGTGATATTCTCCACCATCTTTTTGCTTCATGAATTATACCAGGTTTTAGAGTGTGTGTCCTGGGATGGTGGGAAAGTGGTAGGGCCTGGGAAGGACAAAGGAAGAATTCCCACAGTTTTAAAATTGGAAGACTTGGAACTGATCCACCAGACGTTTAGCTGGGTTCAGTTTCAGGGACGTTTGACAAAGGCAGTGGGTGGAGAGGATTCGTTTGCCTTGCAGTTAAGTCAGGTTCTGTTGGCACTTCCAGTAAAGCAGTCAAACTGGTTGCGAGAACTTTAGAAGAGCAGTCAGGGTTACCGGTATTGGTGGAGGAATGTCTGGATTGGATTGACTGTGCAGCATGTCCAGATGAGGCGCAGGATTCGGCCTGGGTGGCGTTACTGCAGTGTGGTCAAGGGAAGGAAGTCAGTGGAAGAGTATGGCCAGATGTTCCGCGCATTGGCAAGAGAAGCAAAAGCACCTGAGTCTCAGCTTCTGCAAGTATGTTTTGCCAAAACTTGCAAGCTGATTTATTATTGGCAATGGCGGCGGTGAAACCTGCAGCGACGTTGGAGGAAGAGGTGGGGTTTAGCCTTGCAGGTAGAGTGACAGTTGAGTTTGGTATGGGCCCGTCAGGAATTTGTGTGACCCCCAGGGGGATTCTGAGGACAGAGTGGTGGAAGAAGGGCAGGTTCAGAGCCCATACATGGTTCTAAGGGGTTTAGCTATGTGGAGGAAGGGAAGAAGAGTCAAGGAAATCCTGAGAGTATGGTTGAGGTGCGGGAGACAGGGATTCCCATCAAGATTTTTTTTTAGTACTAGATGGTCCCAACCCAAGGGGGGGGATTCATTGATGTTGATTCCCATCAAGATTACTGCTCAGGATCCTGAGGCTTAGAATAAGAAGGCTCCTTATAATTTTTGCAAGAAGCCAGTGAATCCAGTGCCTCAAAATAAATGCTTACTTCATCTTATCCTTATCTGATTTTGCCCATCAATGTGCTTGTGGGGGATGAAGGAAGGGATTGCGGTGAAGTTCTAGCTTTGATTGACACTGGAGCTGAGGAAAATTATGTTGAGGAGAAGTGGGCAAGAAGCCATGGATTGTCATTACAGAAGGATGGATGGGTGACGTTGGCAGACGCCTCCAAAAAATGGCGGTATGGCGAGTGCAGGCCAAGGTCCTGTTGAGGCAAGGCCTGGAGGTATTCAGGGAGGAGTTTCACGCCATAGCTCACCTGCCATATTCAGTGGTGCTGGGGATGAGATGGTGGCACCATTTCTGCCCACAGTTTGATATGAAGAGAGAGAGGGTTCTGTTGTCGCCTAGAGGTCAGGGGACGTGTGAATGGAAGTTTCAGTCCCAAGGTTCATTGGTGAAGCACATGGGTGGAATCACCTTAAGTGTGTCAGTGGAAGGATTGCCGAGGGAGTATCAGGATTTTGCGGAGGTGTTTGAGCCTAAAAGGTGATGCGCCTTTTTCGCCTACAGGGGATTTTGCATTTGGATTCTGGTTCAAGGATGGCTCTGAGTTACCAAAGGGCTATCCAGTCCATCCGTTGAATCCACGGGCCTGAGAGGCATTGGAGGATTATATCCATAAGATGCTGGATATGGGTTTGATTGTGCCTTCCAAGTCACTGGTGGTTTCGCCAGTCCTGTTGGTTCCCAAGTCAGGGGGAGTTACGTCCTTGTTTTGATTTCTGACGCCTTAATGAGGTGACGGAACCTGACCCCTATCCAATGCCACTCATGGAGAACATTCTGCCCATGATCTCTGGGTGTGGGGTGTTCACCAAATTGGATTTGGTGGACGCTTTCAATCAAATTCCTGTTCGCCCTGAGCACCAGCGGTATATGGCATTCAAATGTCATCTGGGAAACTTTGAGTACAGGGTTATGCCATTTGGGCTATGCAATGCCCCTGCAGTTTTCCAGCGCATGATTGATCATGTATTGGGGGACTTAGTGGGTAGGTGTTGTGTTGCTTATATGGATGACATCCTGGTGTTTTCCAGATCAGCACAGGACCATGTGAGGGATGTGAGAAGTGTGTTGGGGGTGGTTAGGAACGCGGGCTTGAAGTTGAAGCTGTCCAAGTGTGAGTTCAATAAGGAATCAGTGTCCTTCCTAGGGAATGTGGTCCTCCAAGAAGGGATAGCGATTTGTCCTGATAAGTTGCGGGCGGTGCAGGAATGGAAGGCTCCTGGGAATAGGACTGAAGTGCGAAGCTTTTTGGGGTGGTAAATTTCGTGTGGAGGTTTTCTAGGGATCTGGCCCAATGGGCTGTGCCATTGACAAGACTGATGGGAGATGTGCCATTCGTTTGGGGGAGGCTGAGGAGAGGGCATTTCAGCAAGTGAAGACGAGTTTGCTGACAGCCCCAGTTCTGGCACACCCTGACCCAAACAAACCATTCATGGTAGAGACTGACGCATCAAATTTTGCACTTGGAACTGTGTTTTTGCAGGAGGGTAAAGATGGGGTTGAACATCCTGTTTGTTATTTCAGTCAGAAGATGGCACCAGCTGAAACCAACTATCCAGTTTATGATAAGGAACTTTTGGCAATAGTTGCAGCTTTAGGGGAGTGGCAACACCACCTATTGTATGCCAGGCACCCAGTTGTCATCTGAACGGACCATTGAGCCTTAGAATACTACAGGTCCCCATGCCTGATGAACCAGAGGCAGTCCAGGTGGCACTTAGAGTTGGTTCAATATGACCTGCGGATTGAATACAAGCCAGGAAAACAAAAATCTTGCCAGATTTATTGAGCCATGATTCTGGACTGGTGTTCTCTGATGAGGAGTTGAGGAAGTTCAATACAGCCACGATGTTGCCACAGAACATGTTTGCAATAATCCAGGGCTGGAGAGAAGGAATGGCAGGAAGAATCTGGATTGCACAGCAGAGATGTGAGCTGGGCCAACGGATAAGAGAAGAGACAGGAGAAGGTGAGGCAAGCAGGGGGCATGCGGGATTCTCAGTTTGGGGTGGTATCATATGCCATGAGGGAAGGATTTGGGTCCCTGTGAAGAGTCTGCAACAAGAGGTAATGGCAGCTAATCACGACCATCCTCTGGCAGGTCATCCCGGTCAAGAGAAGATATTAGATCTTGTTTGCCATCACTATTCGTGGAGAGGTGTGGGTGTGGTGGTGCAGAAGTATGTTTCACGTTGTGTGGTTTGCACCAGAGCAAAGGCCCAACGGGTGGCACCAGGGGGGAAATTGAAGCCGCTTCAAATTCCTTCTAGGCCATGGTCCTCAGTGAGTGTGGACTTCATCACAGGACTGCCCAAGTCACAGGGGATGGATGCCTTGATGGTGGTGGTGGATCGCCTGACTAAATATGCAGAGTTTTTCCCTTGTCGGTCAACCATTTTTGCAAAGGTGGCAGGACAGATTTTTGTAAATGAGGTTTTCTCCAGATGTGGGGTGCCTGAAGAGATTGTGTCAGATTGTGGTCCACAATTTACATCTAAATTTTGGCTCCACATGTTATGGAATCTAAAGATCAAGGCTTGCCATTCATCAGCATACCATCCTCAGTCAGATGGCCAAACTGAGAGAGTAAATCAGATATTGGAGTAATATTTGAGGTGCTATGTCTCAGGGCGGCAGGATGACTGGGTATATTGGGTGAAGCTGGCTCAATTTGCTTATAACAATCATAAGCATTCATCCACGGGTATGACCCCATTTTTCACAAATTATGGCCAACACCCAGAGGGTATGGGGCCCAGGGAGCAAGGTCAGAATCCAGTGGCAGATGAGCTGTCACGAGATACCCGGGACACCCTGGAGCTCCTGAAGAAGAATTTGGTGGTGGCAGTTGTGGCTCAGAAGAGGAAGGCAGACTGGCATAGATCTGAAGGTAGAGCTTTCAAGAGAGGTGATTGGGTCTTAGTAAATGCTCAGAACTATGCCTTGCCTGTAAGGAGCCAGAAATTGGGGCCGGTGGCGTTGAGCCCATATCAGGTAGTAAGGGCAGTGAATGAGGTGGCATTTGAGCTGAAGCTCCCAGAAGGGTCAAGAGCCCATCCGGTGTTGCATGTATCACAGCTCAAACCATTCTTTGGCCAGCCACCTGGAAGGGATTCTCCTTTATTTCCAGCTGGAGGGAGAGCTGAAGAGTATGAAGTTGAGGAGATTCTTGACACTAAAGTGGTGTGAGGATGTTGTTCATTCTTGGTACATTGGGTAGGTCATCCTATTGAGGAGCTCATATGGCAGTCAGCTAGGGATTGTGCCCAATGTCCTGAGAAAATCCAAGAGTTCTTCCTGTCTAGGGGGGGTGATGTGACAGTTGAGGTTTATCCTCAGTATCACATTGCCCTGATCTTTGGTAAGACAGGGCAGGCTGTGTCTGTATATATGGAGGAGGAGGGGGCATTGGTTCTGGCAAGGACTCCTAAGGGGCCAGAGCTTGGAGTAGGCCAGGGAGCAAGATGGGCATCCAAGTCAGAACAAAATGGAAAATAAGTAAAATGGGTAGTTTTGAGATTCAATTTGGATTCAAATCAAGAATGGAATGAAACGGGTGCTTGGGAGTTTCGAGGTTCAATTGAGATTCAAAATGGAACTGGCGTGGAACCGTTGAGGATCAGAACTGGCATGGAACCATTGAGTAAAGATTCCGTGATCCTGCTGTAAAGTTTACACCAAATATCATTCAAGTTGGCACCATAAGCTTATATTATATTTTATTTTAGCTTTTAGCATGTGTATATAGGGAAGGAACTGGGAGCTGGAGGCTCCTCAGTTCTGTTTTCTATCAGCTTGGCTAAATATTAAATAAAAGAACCTAAAATTCATATATTTATAATTTGGGTTTATTTTAAAGATATTGCCTAACTGCAGCCATGTTTGGATTAAATCAACAAGAATTGGACTTTGAGAGTAAGCTTGGGAGGGCTATTGCCTCCCTCTATACTTTGTCTTGGAGTCAGGGCATGTTGCTGGGGCTAAGTATACTTGCAATTGTCTTCCAGGGGGTGCTTGTCCAATCTTGTAGCGCGTGCACCAGGAGAGTAGTATCAGGAGTCTTGTCAGCCCTATGGTCTTTAACATGGATCCTGTTGCCCAACTCATTCGTGGCTCATTGGAAGGAGCCAGTGCATTACATGGAGTTTTTATACAAGTAATAATGCAGTCTCAGCTGAACTCTTTCCAAGCTATTAAAAACTCCTTTACTTTAGGGTAAACTTTAAAACAATAGGATGCTATACCTGTTTGAATATTGATGGTGCTGGCTCATTGTATAATATGATATAGTTGAATGAAGTGTGCAGGTGATAGATACTTGATTAATAAGTTGTAAAGCTGAGTGCAAAGTGTAACAATGTGGTTAACAAATCCCACCTGCACTAACAATAAAGTCAAGAACTTTTTAAGTTTTTAATGGGAAATAAAAGATAGATAGGTAAGTTATAACCTTTTCAACATAACTTGGGTAAGCAGGTAAGGTCTTGTCTAAATGGCAAGGTGTAAAAGAAGATTTTTGCTTAGCCTGTGGACATCCGTTGGAAATTTAATGTCATGTTGACAGTGATACCTCAGTTAAGGCCCAGCATCTGATATAGTTGTGGGTGCATTGCTAATCAATCTGACCTCCTGTCATATTGAGGATAGCCAAATTATATTGCTAAAGGTATCTTATTTGGGATATGATGTCGTTGGGCATTAAAGCTCTTGGAGTGAAATGGTAGCCTTAAATTTGTGCCTTCTATGTTAAGTAAAATTAGAAAAAAACTTGGAGGCCTGGTGGATGGATAAGATTTATAAAATTAGCGCTTTATTTTGAGGCGTGGGACTTAGAATCTCTAGAGGGTGAGTTGAAATCATAGCCTTATACAGACGTTGCACATGAGGTAGAAAGTATGTTTTACTCTGGGCTTGTATGGGCATATGAACTTACTCAGGATCGAAGCCAAGCCAATCTAGTTATTACAGACCAATTTATAAGTTTTGAGGATTGTAAGCACACTTCCAATTCATAAAAAATAGCTGTAAAGATTTTTCAAAAAGTCACAATGTCATTCACATACCAAAAGATGCTTAAACCTTGCTTTATCAGGACTGCACTATATGTAGTTTCTATCTATCTACCTCTTTATCACACTAAATCTTTTATAACTTAAAAATTACAGTTGATTAAAAACTTGGTTTATAGTAAAATTGATATCACATATATCTCGAAGCTATATCTAGCTTATCTAGTTTTTTCTGCACATACAAACTCGAGTGAATGTTTACCTCCCCACAATTTCAGCCACAGATAGCTTTATTTGTGGCTGACAATTCGGATATCTGTAATATACCTTGAGCCATACCTTATAAATTTTGGCGAACACCTAAGCACCATGATATCACTTTAGTTACTCGATAACAGTACATTTATAATCCAGATGGCAATCTATTCTTTTAAGATACAACTTGAGCTTAAAAATATAATCGGTATCTATTAGTGGTCATAGTTGAAGCTCAGAATTGCCTAAAATTTCGGTTCATCGTAGCTCATCAGTAACTTCATAATCTAGTCAAATTTTGTCTGGGGTATATTTTGGTGATAAGATTTGGTATATTATAATGATCAAGTGGCCAATTTGACTAAGTCTAAACCTTATAAACTTTAGAAAATAAATTTAAAAATTTTACCAATGGTAAAGCTCAAAGGCATGATATATCTTATGGCTGGACGTGGTTTAAAACTCTGTAACGATTCATCTACCAACCCGCTGTGATATCATCATTGTATTTTGCCATGTAACTCTTAAAAACATGGATTGGCGACCCAATCAGATTGTGAATTTTCTAAATGGGGAGATTCGACATTCTAACCTTGATGACTAAAGCAGTGAGTCATCGACAGAGCTATTCAGAACGTGTCAGATCCTATTAAAGTCGATCCACTTAATTCTAGCGCCGATGGTTCAAGGGTATGGACAAATTAGATTTATTAAATTTGGATTAAATTTAATAATTTTGGCCGAAGTAGTCCTAGCGCCACGAGATAATCGGATCTTATGTTCACATTTATTTTTAATTTAAAAATTATACCGCCGCTAGGGAGGATATCCCAGTGGTAGAGTGTGGACCCTCTACCACTGCCTCCCGAGTTCGATCCCGGTAATGGACTTTGGGTAGGGGACGATTTTGACTGTGTTGGTTTTGCGCGCCAATGCCCCGAACTGAGATAGCGAATAGCAAAGGCGGTCCATGGAGTTCCTGGCCTATCATACGCCGCGCATGGAGGTTTTCCGGGTTTTATCCTCCTTTCCTATTTTCTTCACTTCCCTAATCGGTGCGGTATCGTCCCCAGGTCGGCCCACCTCGAATAAAAATTTAAAAATTTAAAAATTATACCGCCGCTGGTCCCATGGTCCTCCTACCTCGAATAAACTAAAAATTATGCCGTCGATTTAGATTTACCAACCAATCAGAGCACAGAATTCCGGTAAAACTGGGTAAAATCATTATGACGTCGATACAGAAAGCTTGACGTACCACCCAGCCAATCTATATGAGTGGGACCAACTGTAAGCGCGTGACCCAGCTAATTGCCCTAATGCCAAGTTTGGCAAATTACAAAACGACAGATCAGAACTTATGGGCTCAAACTAATTTAAAATTTTAAAACGAAACCTTTGAACTTACAAATCAATCGACTCACCAACCGCTTAGCTAAACTATTGTCCTTTCAAATCAACCGAATATTACCATATTGTCCTTTCAAATCAACTGAATATAACAAAAAACTTTCTCAAAATATGCTCGCCACGCAAGCGTAGAATAGAACGGGTTTTCAGCTAGTCACTTATAATTACTCGATAACAGTTTATCCTTATAATTTTAAATGGGCATTTATCCTTTTAAGGCGATCCAACTTGCGCTTAAAAATGTAAACGGTATCTATGGAGTGGTCATAGTTAAAGCTCCGAAAAGCCTAAAATTTTATTTTTATTTTGAGCTCAGCAGTAACTTGATTATGATCTAGTCAAAATTTGTTTGGAGTATAGTTTGACGATAAAATTTGGCGCAATATAATACCTGAAATGGACAATTTGACCAAGAGTCTAAACCTTAGAAAGGTCTTAAAAGTATAAGTTAAAATTTTTGAGATATCGGGGTGCTGTCCAATAGCAGCATTAGCAAAGTCAGTAGAATTGAATCATTTCTTCTTTATCAGAAGTCGAACGTTTAACCTAAAAAATAAAATTTGGTAGGGTGACGTCAATTCGACCTGCTAGAATAAATTTTGGATCGATAAAGTTGAAACGTTTAAAATAGATGGCCCAAAGAGAAGTCCACTACCGCCTATGGGCGCGAAAACAATTCCAGAGAATGGATCTATAAGCTGCCAGGTTGAACTATGACCGATCCGAAGATTTACCTAAAACAGCCCTAAAAATTCCCACTGTATTTCGAGTGTCAGAGAATGGTCCAACTACCTGAATACTCTTTTGAGGCGAAAGGCTTTTTTAGTTTTTCAAACTCGTTTCCATCATGGATTTCAAATGGAAAGCTGGGATGGATACTTTCGAAGCTTCGTCAATGTGGATGCTAGGCTTAAAGTTAGTGGGAAGAACTTGACCAATAATAGATGGAACTATTATGGGTAAAGGTGTTAGATGGAGTTAGATTGGATGCCAATGGAGGCCTAAAAAATAAAGTTTTATTGGGATCTTTTAGTATAAATTATAATAGAAAGCAAATAAAACGACGGTCGAAATTCGCCCATCAATACTACCCATTAAGTAGATGAAAAGTTGACTAATATGGGATAGGTTGATTGGTATGAAAAAATGGCCGCTTCGAATAAAGATTAGCTTATAAACGTCAAAACCCAACTCAATAGAATTATGAAGGATCAATTTAGCTTAAAAGTTTTGGAACGGGAGAGGGAGGCTGAGAGCCTCAGTGACAGAGAGCACGCTTTACCAGATGGCGGCTTCGGTTGGGTGGTCGTAGGCGCCTCCTTTATGGTGTCCTTTATAATCTATGGCCTCATATTCACCTTCAATTTCTTCACTGAGCATTATGAAACCCTCCCCCACTATGCTAACTGCAAGCACGAGTTGGTGTATGTTGGCACTTTGAACCTCGCTATCCTTAATATATCCTCCCTGTTCACGGGTCGCCTTGATGATCGTTTTGGTCACCGCCGCTGTATCCTGCTAGGGGCTCTGGTCTACACCTCTGCTTTAGTGCTGTCCGCCTTTGCTACTTCCCTGTGGCAATTGATCCTGACCCAGGGGCTCATGCTAGGGGCTAAGCGGTGGGGTGATATCCATGCGGCCATCAGTGCACCCATGCAGTGGTTTGACAAAAAGCGAGGGCTTGCTTCTGGAATTTCGATGTCTGGTTGTGGCCTAGGCAGCTTAACCATGGCTTTGGCCTTTCCCAGGTTACTCGAAAAATTCGGGGACAGGTCCGTACTACTTGGGTTTGCTGCCTTCTCTGGTTCGGTTATGCTTATATCAGCCCTTGTCATCCGCGATCAGCCCAAAGTAATCCGGGGTGAAGTTATATGGTATGATTGCTCCATTTTTAAGGCGACCGATGTTCCTTCTTATACTGGTGGGGAACGCCACTGCTACTCTTGGCTATATCGTTCCCAACTACTTAATGAAGCCTTATGCCATTTCGCTTGGCTATACTAACGATACTTCTTCCCACATCCTATCCACGTTGTGTGCATCTGCAACCGCATCCCGTGTCATTGGTGGAGTGCTTGCTGACAGGTTGGGGGCCATCAATACGCTAAACTTGGCGACGGTAATCATGGCGTTATCCTGCTCAGCCATGTGGGTCTTCTCCAAAACCTCCGAAACGCTACTGCTATTTGGGCTTGTGTTTGGGCTTGGCGTGGGTGGGTTTGTATCGCTCCCACCCATGATCACCTCCCAGCTATTTGGCATCGTTGGACTGTCCACGATTAACGGGTGGTTATACTTCACCGCCGCCTTTCCCGCCCTCCTCGGGGTCCCCATCGCCAACAAAATAATCGAACTTACCCCCGTGACCCCTCAGACCCAGCCCGAGTGTTCTTCTTTGCCATCCATTACGCTGGGATTGTATCCCTCATAGGTGCCGCCTTTATCTTCCTTCTCAAGTTGAAGGTAAATCCACACCTGTTTGCAAAAGTTTAATTAAACATCCAATCTATCATCCGGAATACACTTGGTCTCCTATAAGCTATTTCTAACCGCGAGCAATACTCAAACTGCAGTTGGTATTTTGATATGGGCGCATTCCCAACGGTTGCTTGTATAATGCTAGTAAATTAAAAATGGTAAAATTCATAGTTGCGTTAGGGTAACGCCACCAACCGCTAAGATCACTTAATAATCCCAGACTAAGCTGTATAACCCCTTTTAATTAAAGCATTTAGACTTTATACCCATCAGCTTACCATAAAATTGGTCAATAAAAAGTTAAAGATAGATGAAGGAATATAGTTTAAAGTCCCAAAGGGGTGAAGTTTAAAGGTTTGCTTCATAGAATCCGGGTAAGTTATAGGTAACCCTCGACATATCAGTTTAGGAACTTAACAGCCCTGAATCCGTCAACTTCGTAAAAAGAGATATTGTTTTGGGAAGCAAATTTGCTAAAAATGTCACGCAAGGTAAGCGATGACCTGGCGACCCGCCAACCCAGCTGCCGATAACGAATTAGCCAACGAGAGGCCTTCATAAATAATTCCCGGCGGGGAGACACTAGAGCAAGTTGCGATGGGCGTGCGCGTGATACTGAACAAGAAAGTACGTAATCGATAAAAGCTGAGACCTTAAAATTGACCGACCTGGCCGCATAAATTGATCCATCTTAAGAATAGGTCGCGAGTTGAAACCGTATTAACCTCACGAATCTGGTCCATATAAGTGCGACGACGGGCCTCCACAACTGCCAAATTAATTTTCAAGGTGAGGGAGGGGTAGAGGTACTAGATCCAGAATCCCTGAGCTGAATAACTGCTTTAAAGCTAAGCTATATATTAAAATCGGGTAATGAAAAATTATCAATGTTTTCTTGGAGTGGAAATGGATCAGGCGATATAATAAATTCGGTTGCGGGGTTCAAAGCACCTTTATCTGTTTGGGCTAAATATAAAGATTAGGGTCCCATATCATATCCAACCGTTTAAACTTGGTATGAGGATAACCACCAGATGCTTAAAATTTTGCCTTCGGGTTATTGTGTTATACTTTACCGGTTCAACTTGCGCTATCTCTCGCCATGCCTACGGTCGTGAAGGTCCAAGATTTCTAGTTCCGTCATGGCTTGAGGTGTTATTGGCACCTCGAATATTGCGAATATCATTCATCACGGTCAGTCGTTGGCAGTGAGCTCAGTTGGGATTCAGGCCCAAATTCCGTGGGAGTCGAGTGGATAACTTGAATTAAAGGAAGGTCAAATAGTATCTAATACTTTCCCTAAAGCCTCTTCATCTTCTGATATGGCTTCCTAGGCTTATGCCAAGGTGCCATATTGGGATTTTTTAATTATGATAATCCCTTTGTTTGGCTCAGTTGCAAATAAAGATGCTTGGATGTCCCCCCTTTTTGGGTTGGGCACCACTAGTGCTAAAAATAGTATCTAATACTGAAACTTATACAACTGTCAAAAACAATCTGGTTTTTATACTGATCCTGTTTGAAGATAAAAAGAAAGTTGTTATAGGAAACAAAAGCTTTCCAGATCAAAAACGTTTCATATGTGAAACCTGTGTATATGGACACATCCATCCCAAATATTTTTATCTTCATGAAACTACCCTTTCTAATTTATTTACAAATTTGGTTAGCCCAGGATCTTCAGTTTAGGTCACTGAACGGTGCATGTCCATCATACCTAAATCATTCAAGTCCAGCTGAAGATATTATTTGGATACAATTATGGTCAAGAGGAGTGGATAGCAAAACCTCTCTCTCCTAAACACCACTTTTGCAATCAAAAGTGACCTGAACTAGACCTAAGATAGTATACCAACCAGCTAGTGAGCTACTGCATCTATAGAGCAGTATCACACAGCCAAATACCCCAGCACAAGTAGGACCCTCTGCCCATCCATGCCAAGCATGAAGAAATGGATGGCTTACTTACACCCTATATGCCCCCTAATCTAAAAGTATGTCAATGGATAAAACACCCTCTGGATGACTTTCCACCAAAACAACCTAAAGCAAGATTGGCAGCAATACCTGTTTGACCTAAATCAAATTGGCAACAACTCATATGACTAAGAAGTGCTTGAGTAAACTTAATAATTAAGTAAAAATTATAAAAAATAACTGAATCTATAGGATCAGTTTCTGTTGTAAAGCCTACAATTGCTGACCTACTTGAGGTAAGCAAAGTAGGTACAAAAATAAATTGGGATAAAATTAAAAAAACTCTATCTTATATAAACTAAACAATAATTGTCAGAGATGTAAAGAGGACCTTAAGATAAGACTACCAACGCCTGCTATCCCTAATGAACCTAGAAGACTTACCAAAAATTGTTCTAGGGGGATGCAGTGATACCAGGAACAGCAGTATCAGAAATATTCCCCAATGACCCTCAACCTGGTTATAGGATCAGGGACCCGCAGGAAAATTTGGCAAGAAATTCTGACAGAGTCCTAGTTAGATCAGAGTCTAAACTTGATTCAAACTGAAAAAGTTGAGTGCCCAAATTAGTAGGACAATACCCTAAAAAGTTTTTGGTTGGGTCAGGGAAACCTCATGAAAAAATTTAACTTAATCACCTAACTAAAATGTCAGGATCATATCTGACAAAGTTTAGTTGGTAGGGGGTAAATACTGAACAAAATGTATCCAAAAATTTAGTAAACTATTGGGGACAATCTTCAAAAAATTTAAGTTGGCAGGGGGCAAACTGTAAGCCTGGGAGAGCATCCCCTCTTTCTGAACTGGGTGGTGTTCCCATTTCCAACAAAAAAGGGGCCTAAAGAGGCAGCTGTCCCTCTTGTCTCACAGGGTAATCTAACCCATGTGATAGACAAGTGATGGTTAACAGCTCTTCCCTTGAAGATGCCACCACCTGTCTCCACCATTTTCTCTGCTGAATTAGCTTAGCAAATTGAGAGAATTTATGCAAAATAATTGGAAGCTGCCATCCCATGGGCCAAAAGGATCTTATAAAGTTAATGACACCAAGCCCTCAAAATTAAGATCCGGAAGTCCCAAATCCTTGGCAATGAAGCCTAATGGGCTTGCACATTCAGTAAATGGAGATTCAAGGATTAAAACACTTTATAAAATTTTTCAATGGCATCAGGCCATTGGGAAATGTTATCATCAGTTTGAAGCCTGCTCCAAGAACATTGGGGACAAAGCCTGATGGGTGTGTACCCCTTGATAAGAATGTATCCAGCGACAAATCCTCAGTTAAACTTGCCAATGGCATCAGGCCATTGAGAAATGTTGTTGCCAATTTTAAACTCCACTCAAAAATATTGGGGATAAAGCCTGATGGGCATGTACCCCATCATCAAATATTGCTGCTATACTGAAATCTTCACCTCAAAAATTAGGATCATCATTCATTGCATCATGCTTGGCTGAACAGATTTCAAAGTGACTGGGTGCAGGCAGGTTAAATATTCCAAACCTGTTTCTGACCTCTTGGGACTGCCCCTATGTGGGGTGGTGTAAAAATCTATTGTTTTGGGTATTATTGGTAAACATTTCCAAAAAACTTATTAAGCACAGGTTTGGTTCTTGTGCACTTTGTCCACGTTGTATAGTATATGATATTATTGGTTGATAATAGTATGACAACTATTATCCATAGTTGAGTGGAATTCTTATATCTCAGCCCAACATTTGGCCAGTATTCCTGCTTGAAATACTTGAGATGTATTGAACTAGGGATTCATTCCCTCGTTATGTCCAAACCCAATCTTCTCTGAGATTCCCAGTGACAGTCTCTTTGGTCCAACGCACAGTTGGCAGAAATTCCTAATTGTCTCTCCTTCTTCTCTAGATCCCCACTCAGATCTTTACTCTTTTCCCAAATGAGTCTCCCAATTATTGCACACAGCAATAATATCCTTGAGAAGAATAGAACATTTGAAATCTGATAATAGTTTAATACTAAAACTATATACCAGATGAAAACTATAAAACTCTGGTTTTACTATAACCTGTTTTTTTATTATAAGTGAATTCTAGATAATTTATAGTGGGGATTTGGTTGTCTGACCCTCAGTTGACACCTCTTTGATAAAATGGCAGCCGTTACCATTAAATCCCCCATCCTCATCTCAGCAGTGATGGTCTTCCCCATCCTGGCTAGGATTCCATCATTGAACATCCTCAAGACCTAAATGGAAAGAGTCAGAAAACGTGTACCTTACGTTTTTCTCTCAATTCAAGTGAACCAACCATATTTGGATAGCGACCTGCTTAGGTAATGGGACTTGTTACCCATTGAGGCAGGTCACAAACTAACTAATTAATTCACTAGTTACAGGCAACATCACTCGCCTCACAACTTATTACTCCTTACCAATCAGTCAGTGATTAAACCTGACCAATCCCAATCAATACACCTGATAGTTAATCACTATTAGATGCCCTATTTCATTGGCAACTTCACCTAATGAGATATTAAGTGTTTGTCTGGATTGATCCTAATGGATATGACCAGGCGAATATCCTAAAATCCCTCAAACATAGTTACTCCAAAATTAGGGGTCCACCAATATCCAATTCACCTCACATTAGGAATTATCCTCTAGCTATTCCTGGTAATCTAGCAGGCTGGGAATATGGGCAAAAATCCCAACACATCCCCCCTCTTCCCTATATTTTCAGCGAGAAAAGGACTGGGGCATGAGAAAACTGCTTTGTACACTTGGTCAAATACTTTATTAACTCAAGTGGAGTACAATTGTCAATACTCAACGCTGCTCAGGATGACCTTCAGCATGCGGCTCTCTTCCTCTTCCTCCTCACTACTGCCTACTCAGAGAGCAGTCCCCACAATCTACTGTTGTGCTGGGATGATCAATTTACTTGTGTTGATATTAGTTCCAGGGATCCAGTTTTCCCCCCATCAGGGCATATGACCTGCTGTTATATTCAGAATTCTTGGTCTGGCATCCTCGATTTCCTAATTTTCTCCTTTTCCTAGACAGGAGACTCTTACCATCAATGTTTGTTTTGTGGCCCAATTAAGAGTACTTATCTATGTTCACCCTTGTTATTCCTTTCATAACCTATTAGCTCAAGTCACCTCTAATTCTTCTCTTGGAGAGCTTATCCAATTAATTTTGTGATTAAATACTCCAAAATAGGAGCTTAATAAATTGTAGAGTGCATAATGTCAACTTCTATATAAGTCTGACATCCCCCCTCTCATGCAGCTCATATGTTAAATTCTGAGTCACAGTATTAGCAGCTTCTAAACAGTTTATCTGATCAAGATCTTCAGCTCTTCCAGCAGATGATTCAGTATGCATGACAGAACCTCTTCTATGGTCCTTCCAGAACTCATACGCCTAGTCTGGCACCAGCGGCTAGTCCTTCCATCAAATTACTGGAAATGGTAACCAATCCCTCTAAACCAGAGTTGCAATTGTTTCAAACAACTCTCAGCCGATTCTTCCTCTGTCATCAATTCCAGAGTTAATTTTGAATCTCTTCTGGATTCAGCTCCTTTGAAGATGCACCAACCATCATCTTGGATGCTCCTGAGATTATGCCTTTCACTCTTGATTGCTCTTTTCTTGCCTGGTCGGACCTTCTTCCTGAGTTCCTCTTCTGACTCAGATAATACTACAAACCTGCTGTCTTGGCCACCGAGCTCATCATTGGTAACAGTATTCATTTCAAGCTCCCCTACGCTGAACTATGGGCCCAAGCCACTGAGGCTTTGTTTCTAGCGCTGAATCCCTCCAATCTTGAGAACATCCTAGATTGTGATACCACCGTTTATGCTCTTCACTTTGCTGGCCAAGTTCTTCAAAGTTGGTCCACAAAGCTTCCAGCTTCTCCTGGGTTTCACTGTTTCTTCAGCTTCAGCTTCTGAGAAGCCCATAGTCGTCACTTGCAGGATGCCATTCACTCTCTGCATGACTATCTCATTCTGGTGCTTCCCATCAGTATCTTCTGCTGATGGCTTTAGTAGGGGGCATAATTAGGCAACCCCATCAAGCATCCCTTATTTGCTGCTGGCCATACGTCCAGGGTTCTTGATGAAGCCCATCGTCAGGCACTCAAGACTAATCTTCCAGCTCCAGTACCATATTAGGATTACTTAGGGTTATTCACCAACTGCCTCTTTCTATACTGTTGCTTTTCTTCCTGAACCAGGGTTTCACAATTGGCTTCTTCCAACATTTCAATTTCCCTTCCCCTAGTCACTTTCTTGCAGGGATCTGCATCCGCTCAAAGAACTTGGTTTCATGTAGGTCTAGCCCTTGCTAGCATCTAATCTCACATCAATTTTGATAGGCTATTCATTCCTACTGCGATCCATCCTCCCTCCCCAAGAGGTGACATAGGTGAATCGTCCCCATATCAAGAACAATTAATAAAAATAAAAATTATAAAACTATATCAGTTTTTTCTATACAGTTTATAATATTTTTTCCAATATCTTTTATCAATCTTTTTTTTATTCTTTTTTTCCATGGGACTTGACCTTGTTTCAGTTCAGAGGCCATATTTTTTCCCCAAACTGGGTCTGGGTACTTAAACCTACTAGTTTTCTATGGCTCAGAGGTCCTTTTTTGGACTTAACCATTAAGATTGGTTCAGAGGTCCTTTTTTTGGACTTGACCTAATCATTAGGACATGAACAACTTAATGGTTCAACAGTCCTTTGGAAACTCTTTTTTTCATCAATGCATTGCTTCAAATACTTAGCATGGACTTGATTTACAACTCTTCAATCCAAGAGATTCTTGATGGAATAGGCATCAGTCGCCATATTGGCAATAAGCTCAAATGGACCCAACCAATTCACATCCAGTTTGTTTCTTCTTCCAAAACCATGTGTATCACAATAGGCTGCTCTTTTGCCTATTTGATATTCTGTTAAGGCTGGTCAGTTCTTATTGAACATCAATTTTGCTCATATCCTTTTCTTCAACATAGTATTGAATGCTTGCAGTTGCATATCAATTAGGATATTCATCGGTCAGTTCAAGTACTGTTTGGCACTCATCCCCAATTTTGGTTCCATCACCAAACATAAAATCAGCAGCAACGTGGCCTTCCTCCCATCTAGCAACTCAAATGGTTTTTTCCTATCGCCATATGATGAATGATATTGTAGGTGAACGTCACCAAACTCAGGTATGTTCCCCATGTGGAAGTTCTCCCTGAGATCAGCTTTCTCAGCGTTGCAGCTAGCGTTCCATTCGCTCATTCTACCAGTCTGTTTGTCTCCTGCCAGTAGGGTACTGACACAACTCCTCTGATCCCCATTATCTCATTCAATTGTGGGATCACATGAGATGTGAAGTTTGTCCCATTATCACTAAGCAGGACTTGCAGACATCTGTGTCAATATACTACTTGATCCAGGATGAACTTAGTGGTGCTAGTAGCATCTACTTTTGACAGGGCCTTCACCTTGAACCATCTTGTCAGATAGTCAATGGTAACTATTATGTGCTTGACTCCCCATGTGATCATCATCAGCGGTCCCATTACATCAATGGACACTGTATGCCAGGCAAATCCAGGGCGGACCAGTTGGTATCCAGTCATATTCTTATATGGCTTGTGCAGCTGGTACTCCACACAACAAGCTAGATAGCTGGCAACATCATAGTTGATTGACTTCCAGTAATAGTACTGTTGAATATGATTAGTTGTTTTTCTCAGGCCTCCATGCCTGACAACCTTATAAGTAACTTTAACAATAGCTTCTTTTTCTGATGGCTTCAGAAATAATAACTGCTTCTTATTAATCATCTTAAACACTTGTCCATACATGGTCTCAGTGTTTTCTATTGCTTTCTGAAGCATACCTTGGATTTATCAGGGCTCATTCCCGATTTCTCCATCAATCATTCTCTGGAATAGCTCATCCGCCTGCGGGTATACCATCTGGACCATTGATAACCACAATAAGCCATCCACATTCTGGTGAGAAGCCTTTGCTTGGTGGACAATCTCATAATCATAAGCCTGTAGCTTAAGTGCCCATTGGGCCAATCATCCTTCTGGTTCTCTAAAATTATGGAGCCAATGCAACGAAGAGTGGTCTGTCACAACTTTAAAGTGCATTCCATGGATATACACCTGCAACTGTTTACAAGCGTAAATGACTGCAAGGCATTCACGCCCAGTTACGGTGTAGTCATCTGTGGCTGAGAGTGTCCAGCTCACATATGCCACCGGAATTTTGTCCCCAAGTTCATCTACTTGGCTTAGTATGGCGCTGATTGCTGTCAATGAAGCATATGTTTGTATAATAAACTCTCAATCAAAATTTGGATATTTCAAAATTGGAGAATCTATCAGGTACTGGTGTAACTCATTGAAGGATTTCTGTGATTCTTCATTCCATACAAATCCCTTTTTCAGATCCTTCAACAGATATAATAAGGGCTTGGCTATTCATGCAAAGTCCCAAATAAATCTTCTGTAGTATCCAACCATCTCAAGGAGCACTTGGATGTCTCAGACACTCTTTGGAACAGCCATCCGTTCTATGGCTTTTATCTTCTGAGCTTGCAGCTGCAATCCACTAGAGTTGATAACAAATCCCAGATATTCCAACTTTTTTTATAGAAGTGACACTTCCTCTGCTTAATCTTCAGGTTAGCCATGGACAGTTGCTTGAATACTTCTTCCAAGTGGTGTAGGTGATCAGTAAACATCCTACTGAACACATTGATATCATCCAAGTATACCAGAATGCACAACAACTTCAAGTTGCTCAGTATAGCGTCCATGGCCCTCTGAAACGTTGAAGGCGCATTACATAGACCCTAGGGCATCCACTTCGGTTGGTATAGCCCCTGCGCGGTAATAAATCGCGCATTTTTCTTGGTCTTCTTTTGGCAAGTTAATTTTCCAATATCCCAATATCAGATCCATTGTGGAGATATACTTCGCTTCTCACAATTGATCTAACATGTCATCAATTCTTGGTAGGGGATACAAATCCTTCTTTGTAATCTTATTCAGCTTTCGTTAGTTGATCACCACCCAGTTGGAAGCCATACTTTTTCTTTACAATTAGAATCAGACTTGCCCAGGGACTTGATGACAGAACCAGAAGCCCATGCTTCACTAGTTTTCTGAGTTCATCTTTTACTACCACTTCAGCCACTTTTGACCATCAAATCAGTCTCATCCTGATCAGCAAATGTTCCTTAGTGTTGACCTTGTGGATAACATATCTCAGGCATCCCAAATTGTGGTCACCTTGAGTTAATACTTCCTGATACTTTTCAAACAATTTGAGCACCTCCTCTTGCTGGCCTTCTGACAGATCAGCAAGTTACTCTCAATCAACCAATAGATTGATTCTCTTGGTTACCCCTGCTGGTAATCCCATTTCATTGAGAGTCTTAAAATCATGGAATCTTCTCAATTTGGCCATTGGGATTAGATGAACAAACGTGATGATCTGATTCTTCCTGATCCTCATCAGGTTTTTACTTAAATTAGCCAGGAGAACTCATATTTCTCCTTGGCTGGCATTATTATCCCAGGAGTCACCCAAGGCTCTACTCTGGACTTCTTCCAGGGGCTCCCAACCTCCCCATACAAGAGCTCAGGTAACTACAATGTCAACCCTATGTCAACTATCATCTACAATCCTGGTTGTATGGTCTTCTCATTCTTGATCCTCAGTGTAATTCTCTGGTTCTCTAGAATTTCCGTCGTCATTTCTCATTGCTTCTGACCAACTGATTGGTACCAAATTGGGACAATGCTGTCATTGTATATTAAATTGATTAAGTTGTTTCGCCTATTCAGCGGAGCTTCACCATCCTTCTGATATACCAATGATAACGTCTGACCCAATATGGCCAATGTATTATCCTCAAAGTTACATTTGACTCCATACTTACATAGAAAGTCCATACCAATCAGGATGTCATAATTTTGATTGGCCAAAACTATTGCTGGCGTAGATACCACCATCAACCTGAATTATAGTAGCAAAGCACTATTTTCTCCACAGGAGATGGTGGTAATTGGCTCAGCTGTCCCATACTCCTTCTTATGCTCAAAGTCTGGCGATATCTTCATCCTCTTTACCAGCTTGGTCAAGACAATGTTGATGGGCACTCCGCTGTTGACAATTGACCCTCACCTGCACTCAATCACTAGTATGTCTATATGCATACACTGGGAGTATTGCAATATAGTGTTTACTGAGTGTATAGTGGCGTTATTAGATGAATCAAGGGTGTGAATAATTTTTGCTGATTAATCAGGAAATGAATCCTTTATTGTGCTGAGGGGGATCGACAGAATAGCTTCATCTAATTGGCCTTCAGAAAATTATTCAGGATTCTTGGCGGTTCAAATCTTGTATACCAGTTGTCAGAAGTATGGCCGGGCAACTTTCTTGATTATCTTGGGGTTGATTCCCTTTGCCATGGATCTGGTCACTGCATTTACATCCAAATTGACCACTTGATACAGCTGATCCTATATGTCTTTGTCCATGAACAGATCACTGATATCAATTTACTCAGTCATGATATCAGGAGGAACAGGCTTCTCCGCAGCTCTAGACTGTTCCCTGTCTAGGCCGCGGGCCCTTTTTATGATTTCTTGGTGGCAGCCGACTCTTTTTGCCTGGACCATGTTAATTTGTTCCTTCAGCTTTTTGCAGTTCACAACGAAATGTCCTTTCCCACCACATTAATAGCAGACCTTTTCCGTTTTATTTAACCATCTGAATTCTTTACGCTTATTCCTTGGCATGGTTTGGCTGTTTGTCTCTTTAGCACCTTTGTTCCCCTTCATGGATTCAAATTGTGCACCAGATTGGATTTGAAACTTCAGTTTGGGGCATCAAAGGTTGCTCCCAAAGTTTTCAAATTATCTACCATTTGAGAGGTAGTTATTTCCATCGTAAACATAAAAGATATCATGTGATGCAAATTGTGATAGGGCCAAAGAGCCAACTGTAAGGTGGTTCTGGCATTGAAGTCATCCAGTACCTTCACTCCAAACAGGATTTTTGACTCCAGGTAGAATCAATCCTCAAAGCTTGATAAAGACTCATCTTTATGGAACTGGATTCCAATAAACTCCTGTTTGCGCTTCAACATGTGCGTTAAACTCCTGAATTGCTTCATGATGGCCGCCTTTGCCTCCACATATGACCAGCTGTCCCCCTCCAGGTAGGGTAACACTAAGTTCTGACAGTTGGTGTCTAGACAATTCATGACCGTCAACGCCTTTTGATGATCCCCATAGCCATACATAGTCATATCAAACAGTCAGAAAAACGCTTGGGCGTTATCCCAATGGAACGTTGCCAATTTTGGCGTTGCTTTAAATTACTCCAAGTTATCTCTAGCTGATTCTCCAGGTTTGGCCACTCAGCTCACTTGAGGAGTGACTTTGGGCATCATCTCCAAAATGGCAGCAAAAGCGGGCAGCATGTTCCTTGGGGTATTCCACTTCCCAATTATTGTATGAGGACCTCTTTCCTCAGCATCAATTGCCACAATTGGCTCACAATTGCATTTGTGAGTTTTAAGTTCCTTGACCTGTTTGACCAGTCGCTCTATATCAACGCTGAAATTTCTCAAATGAATGCAATCCACTTCTTGCTTCATTTTTAGATATAAGACCTCTCAAACTAGGTCCCTTCTTTCTTTTATTAATGAAGTTACTTTTCTGAGTATCTCATTTCCAAAACTCGTGACATTATTGATCCCTTCCTCCATCTTGGTACTAATTCTTCCAAGGCTGCAAATTCCCAATGATCCGTTGAGTTTAGGGCATTCTGATTCATGGTGGCTAACTCCATCCATATTTTCTGTAACTCATCTTTGTATGACATCCTTATAAGTTCTTCTACTCAACTACACCCCTGTAGTGAGCACCAAATTGTAAAAATCTATAGTTTTGGGTATTATTGGTAAACATTCCTAATAAGCTTATTACTGCACAGGTTTGGTTCTTGTGCACTTTGTCCACGTTGTATAGTATATGATATTATTGGTTGATAATAGTATGACAACTATTATCCATAGTTGAGTGGAATTCTTATATCTCAGCCCAACACTTGGCCAGTATTCCTGCTTAAAATACTTGAGATGTCTTAAACTAGGGATTCATTCCCTTGTTATGTCCAAACCCAATCTTCTCTGAGATTCCCAGTGACAGTCTCTTTGGTCCAACGCACAGTTGGCAGCAATCCCTAATTGTTTCTCCTTCTTCTCTAGATACCTACTCAGATCTTTACTCTTTTCCCAAATAAGTCTCCCAATTATTGCACACAGCAATAATATCCTTGAGAAGTGTAGAACAATTGAAATCCGATAATAGTTTACTACTTAAACTATATACCAGATGAAACTATATAAATCTGGTTTTACTATAACCTGTTTTTTTATTATAAGTGAATTCTAGATAATTTATAGTGGGGATTTGGTTGTCTAACCCTCAGTTGACACCTCTTTGATGAAATAACAGCCGTTGCCATTGGAAACCCCATCCTCATCTCAGCAGTGATGGTCTTCCCCATCCTGGCTAGGATTCCATCGTTGGACATCCTCAAGACCTAAATGGAAAGAGTCAGAAAACGTGTCCCTAACGTTTTTCTCTCAATCCAAGTGAACCAACCATATTTGGCTAGCGACCTGCTTAGGTAATGGGACTTATTACCCATTAAGGCAGGTCACAAACTAACTGATCAATCTGCTAGCGACAGGCAACATCACTCGCCTCACAACTTATTACTCATTACCAATCAGTCAAAGATTAAACCTGACCAATCCCAATCAATACACCTGATAGTTAATCACTATTAAATGCCCTATTTCATTGGCAACTTCACTAATGAGATCTTAAGTGTTTGTCTGGATTGATCCTAATAGATATGACCAGGCGAATATCCTAAAAATCCCTCAAACATAGTTACTCCAAAATTAGGGGTCCACCAATATCCAATTCACCTCACATTAGGAATTATCCTCTAGCTATTCCTAGTAATCTAGCAAGCTGGGAATATGGGCAAAAATCCCAACAGGTGACCTTTTGAGGTTATCATTATCCATCAAGCAAGATGCCATTGCACTAACCATCAGAAATGTAGTGAAACTGAAATTCAGGTGTCCAAGGCTTAACTGACAGTGACTTGGCCCACTGCTGAAGATTTTGAATTCAGTTCAAAGTAAATTCGTTTTCCCCCACTTGAAATTCACCAAGTCAGGCTAATCCTTAATGACCCTGATCCTGAGCTTTACTAAGCTATTATCCAAATCAATCATCTATTTTAAACAGTCATAACACACTGAGAAAATTGACAGATGATTTTCTCTTTTTAAATCTAATAAAAATTCTGTTTCACAAAAATTCTTATATTTTTTCAATGATAATATTTAAACCACCCATCCCATTTTATTTTTTTTCAAACACCAAAACTCATGGGCACTGGGGACATGATCATCTGGTATGTTGCCAGGGTTATTTTCACAATCATGTCCTATGTGCGCTTGATAGCAAAATCCTTTCAAGATCATACAAAAATCATTCAAGCAGCAGTGCCTCCAGAATTTGGGCTTGTCATTTGGGTGCTTTAGCATTAATATTGGAAGGATGTATAAACTTACTTTGACACTATCATGACATAAACCCTGCACTAAATCAATCTAAATATCCAAGAAAACCATTGTGAACCATCCATGATGAGAATCAAGGGGTGTCCAGAACTGAATCTGAAGGATTGGTTGCCCGGAATAAGCTCATCAAAAAACTAAAGGTTCAACTGGAAGGAGCTGATGCTCCAACCACAGTCAAACTGGCACCACAAGCTCAAGTATAATATACACCCATTTAAAGGGATATGCTAGCACATTGTGGTATGTCCTCTTGTGCATTTAACAATGGGAGACACTGCAGTTCCTGTACTTAATAATGACACAGTGGATATAAAAAATATCACTCTCACCATTGCAGCTATCTGGTGTTGCCTTAAATTATCTGCATGGGCCACCAAGTTCTAGATTAATATAAAGATATTGTTTGACATGGCAATGTTCTCTAAATTGCTGAGAATCAGAACTGAGGATGCATTGGAGTGGATAAAACTCCCTCTCAAGCACAAGACAATTGAGGCGGCCATTTGAGAAGACCTAAAAACAGCATATGCAAAAGCATGAATGCAGCTAAAATTGATCTCCTTAATTCAATGGAGTACAACAAAGCCAGAATACCTGCTAAATTTGCCCAGGCCATCAGGAAATTGGTACTTAGCCTGATAGAACTAGCTAACTATGCGAAATGATTCCTACACGTTTCAAACGCCCTTGAATGGGCTTGTCATACCATCCCATTAAATAACGCACTGGAATGGTACAACACCACATTCTCCCCAGAGGAGGCTCTGCCATGGATTGTAGCTAGTTTCAAGGCTACAAAAGCCCTACACTGGTTGTATACCCATATTCCGCCAGCTACTGCATCTGACTTGATGAAGGCAGGTTGGACAAGGGAGAAGGCGTAGAGTGGAGATCCTTCCAGGATTGGTGACCGGAAAAGGCCATAAACTGGTCTACAAATGGGTTTACCCCATTGGAAATGAAGTATTGGTTCCGCGTGGGGGCCAATATTGATCACATTCAGAAATAGGAAAATCTGGGGGTGACAATACTGATCCACAAGACTCTCTGTGATTGAGCCTATCCATTGAAAAATGGAAACCTTGGAAAGACATCACAATAATAGCTGGGGCATCCAACTTGTATGCTGCAGGATTTACTTCCAAAATAGCAAACTGTGGATGGAGCATAAAATTGAACCACAGAAAACAGCGGCAATGAAAGGGGTCATGACCCCAGTCTAGGCCACGAATGGCTCAAGGCAGACATACAAATTAAAACTATCTGAGACTGGAAACAATCCTTTTAGGAACCATTGGTAGTTGCACCATACACCGCCAAAGGTTTCACCTCCACAGAGGCATTCCAATGGTGCAATCTGGGGGGTACTAGCCACAATGGTGCAAATTTTTACTGATGGGGGGGTGGAATAGCATAACAGTTAAGGACTGGTGTCAACATAGCAAAACTATGCTGGAAACTCTCCAGAAGTACCTACACCTAACATGCAGGCTGAAGGCTGCCTTCCTTTGATACCAGCTGGGTTTCTCACCAATAGATGCCCTGGAATGGCAAAATCTAGAAACTGGTGCTCAAATGGTCAGGAATATAAACCAACAAGGAATCAACATATATTAGGTTGAGGAATTCCTTAACTGGGGTTTCAGCCTCAACAAATCGCTCTTTTAGATACTGAAAGGGAAGACCACTGCCAAGGTACCTAAACCCAATCAGAAAGCCAAGTTTTATAGTGCCCAAGCAGGCCAAGCTGACAAAAATACTTGGAATGGTGTGGGGATCCACAATGAGTACATCTGAAAAATAATCAACAGTGGCTTCATGGACCTCCAGGCACCTAAGTCATACATGAAGGATGCCATCCAAATCCACTTGCAGGTGGTGGTGGAGGAGGAGTGATCCAACCCGATTATGTCAATTTTTTCAGGAACTTAGGGGAGCGACTCCAACCTGACCCATTATTATCAGGGCCCCAAAGCCTCCAGCGAGTTATTAGACCATTAAGGCCTTAAGTAAAGCTAAAAAAAGGAAAAGAGATAGGCGAGAAATGGCGCTTTATTGAAAAAGCTGTGAGGTATTTATATGACCTTGAGGCTAGAATCAGAACTGGGAAGAGGAGGAATCAGAAAGTGTCAGCATTGATTGTCAATTGAGATAAATAATATGAATAATAATACAAGGGGAGCGGGACCATCCTTGGCATAATTCTCTGGTGATCCTAAAATAGTAACTGAATGGATTTGACGCCAGATGGTAATTCCATACAAACCTTATTGATTGTTTGACATCCTTGAGATTAGTTGCTGGTGTTGAATATTAATTAAATATTTATTGGGGCTGATCCCCAATACTCCAGATTGAGCTCAATTCAAGTTAATGGGGAGCTTAATCTGGAATCTGCCCATATGCAGGTTATGACCCCTAGTTGGGGATTCCCCCAATAAAGGGAGAATCCCAACAGAGCCCCCTCCAAGCCTCAGCTAGGGGCCAGAGCTGAGGCGGGGTCATGCCCTGTCCATCCCAGACGGAATGGATAATTCATAAAGAGAAATGATGGCATAAGGTGGGCTCAAAAAATCCCCCAAAAAGGGATGCTCAGTGCAGGAGGCGAATAAATTGACCCTCAAACCCAACAAGTCATAAGTAAACAAAAAACTAACATGGAAACTATTAGAAAATAAAACAAGTGAGGCTACCAAACCACCCTCTGAATTGATGAATTAAGCAAAGTCAGCCAATCAAATTCCAAAGAAAAACACTCGTCCAGCTGACAAATCTAACAAAGAGGCTGGAAACCAATTGCCAGTTGAAACATCTTCCAAACTTCCAGTAGGGATGAAGACAACCCCAGAGCTAGTGCTAAAACAGTATCTATTGTTTATCAATAGGGATAACGGGATGGAAACTGAATTCTCAGTGCACAAAATGCCCAGAAACATTATACTCATGACAACCAGCCAACTTGCAAATGGAATGCTACCCAAATTTAACCCTTAGTGACACCAGCTGCCAATAATCCAACTTCCATTTTTGACTCTATACACAACCCAGATAAAAATACTAGGCTTCATAACCATAAGTCAGGCAGCTGGAAATGAAGATTACTACCACAAATGCTCAGGGGATGGCGAGCATGCAAACAAGAAGGTGGAAGATACATAATTTTAAACAAATAATATTATGGACTTAATTTTACATTTTAGAAACCCAAGCAGGCAACCAAAAGGAGATGGTGCCAAACTTGACCCATGATGCAACAAACCACTTGCGGTCCTACCAAATAAGTTGTCAAGCCCTCTGGATGGATCATGTGGCAATAATAGGATTAAACAAGAACATAGAACTGGTATTTTTGGAGGAGATCCACACCAGAAGGAACTTAGTAGCAACTGCTACAAATAGAGAATTGGCAGAAGCCTTCATGTGGTAGCGGTCTACGCCTCACTGAAGCTCCACAAAAACTAACTTTTCTGGAACTTTTTACCAGAGATACAAACTGAGGCAAACATTGTTATAGCAGGAGACCTGAATTGTTGGACAAATGTGAGTTGAGATATGTTCCCAATAAGAAAAAAACCCAACTGTAAGTACAATTACATGTTAGAATACCTAATAAAATCAGAAATGTGACTCTCAATTGATAAGGAGGACAACAACCCTGCCAACCTTATGAGGTGGTTATATGACTCTACCAGTTCACCGCAGACAGGCTCACAACTGGACTACATACTGGTGTCATCTGACCTCATACTGCTGACATCCCACTGTGAGGTTAACATAAATTTCAAGAGCGACCATATAATCATCCAAGTGGACATTGATATGGGTAAACCCTTATGGACTGTGATAAGAAGTTGACACCAGTCATTCTGAGGAATGGGGAATGGCGCTGGACAATTGAAAGTGGACTTGATCAGTTGGTTACATATCTGGCCTGCCACCCAGAGATAGATCTTTTAAAAGATGGGTTTAAATCAAAGAAAAAAAATAAAATATGACAGTATGAAGTTTGAGAAAATCAAAAACCTAAAAATGAACTGCAACCATGAAGCATCTGAAAGATGCGCTGGAGAGACTAAAACTTTACTGGCAGGACAGCAAAGAATAATGGAGAGAGTACCAAACAACTCAAAAGTGATATTGGGAATAATGACCAAACAGGACTCAGTACGTCAAGTCAACACTACCTTCTGATACCAAAGCCTAGTGGAGATGATGCCCAAGGTGGGTCTGGCGCACCTAAAGGAAATCTGAACCAAGGCCAGGATATGTGAGGTAGAGACATTGACTGTAGAAGCGACAATGCACCCAGAAACAATCAAACGTGAAATCATACAATTTTATGGTGAGCTATTCCAACAACATGAGATGAGTGAAACAGTAACATAAGCCCTAATTTACCTGGACAAGTCAGCACCTAGCCTGTATGCTGGAAGATGTCACTAGCTTGTTCATCAAAACTTTTGAATGATGAAGTAAAACGAGTGCTAAAGGAATTGCCAAAGAAGAAATCACCAGGCACCAATAACATTTGCGTGGAAATCTACAATGCAATCCATGACTTCATTATGCTGGAGCTCATGACACTCTTAAACAACTGCCCGCAAACTGGACGAAAAATCCTGGGAGGCCAGGAGACCCAAATTCTACTCATGTACAAGAAGGGACTTCAGTGCCAACTCCAGAACTGGCGCCCAACCACACTATCCAAGGTTGACTACAAGCTGCTCAAGCGCATCTTGTCAAAAGAGGCTAATGGCAACGGCACCACATACACTCCATGAGGCACAATATGGGTTTATCAGAGGTTGAAGCATCTGGGACAGTATTGGTACAGTCCAGAACGTACTGAAGGTCACACGGGGATCTGAATAGGGCTATTTCATTTTCCTTGACATGGAGAAGGCCTACAATCAGGTAGAGTGGTTCTCCCTTCATGTGGCAATAAAGGCGGTTGATATTCCTAAATACTTCAATTTATGGATCTCAACGCTCTATTTGGGCCTGGACATAAAGGTGATTTTTGCCGACAGCCTAACCAACAATATCTCTGTTGGTCAGGGTATCTGACAAGGTGATCTCATGTCACTAATCCTTTTTAATTTTTCAGAAAATGTTCTCTTGGCTGCGGAGGATGCAAAACTCTGGGTCTTAGTTTACCCCAACCAATTGCCATTGAAAATGATAGACTTTTCAGATAAAATAGTAGTGGTATCAGCTCTGACTGACCTTCAGGGCACCAAGGAGCTCCTGGACCTATACCAGTCAGCATCAAATGTGAAGATTAACTTGGAAAAACCTCTGTAATGAGGATCAGCGTTCCAAAATTCAGCCCACCATCTGATACAACACTGACCAAGAACTTGCAGATGATCCACAACCTCAGTATTCTCTTTAACAATAAAGGTATGGCGGTACTCACAACCTAACAAGAGGTACTATCTAGTCTGTCAGCCTGATTGTCTGCTGGAAAAATGTGATACTAAGCCTTGAGGAGAAAGGGTTGGCCGTTAACAAATTTATCTTCTCAAAGATATGGTATGACACCATGTGCTGCTAATGTGCCCAAACCTAGAGAAAAAGATCAAGACAATAAACCACATCTTCCTATGGTTTAAGGCAAAAACGGTTCCAATAGCTCTAGAGCCCTGTATAAACTGAAGAGCAAAGGGGGCATGGGCCTTCTGGACTTTGAATCTCATGCTCAGCAGATCTGGGCAAAGTTGTTCCTTAGGCTGATGCAGATGCACATGCCTTGGCCAACCCTCACATGGAACGTGAACTGGGTCAGAGTCCAGGGCTTTCAGGAGCTGGTCTCCCCACACTCACTGCATGAATGGATGGTGGACCACCCATAAATGCCCTCCTGGAAAGGCAGCCCATACTACTGGCGATTGTGCAATTGGGCAGTGCATTTAGGCAGCTGATCATTTGAAACATCAAATCAGGATGCTGACCAAATCCTCAGGAATGTCAAAGCCCATAATTCTGCATTGATTTCTGCAATAAACTTGGAGGAGCGCAATTGAATTGTCCACAAGTATGCCTCCAAAACAATTGAGATTTGCTTGAAATTGACCCCAATTAAATATGGGATTCACTTCCAAAATCCAGATGCAACCCACCCGCCTAATCACAAATTCTCAATGACTGTGTGGCCAAGGGCCATGACACTAAATAACAGATGAAGGAGTTAACTTTGGGCCTCAATTCCTGACTGGTAATGGCAAAACAATGGTTAGCACTTGGCAGATTTTACACCATGCTTTTAGATCTGGTAAGCATAGAGAGTTTGGACTACCCGCACAAAGACCGCCCCATCTGTGCCAAACTGGAAGCAGGTACTAGCCACCAATACTACAATTGGCCGTGTTCCAAAAGTACTGGTCCATGATGAGGTACATCCTTTCAGTTATAGAATCGCCACTGAAGATGCATCTGTCACAGATTTATTTTTTGTGACAACCCTGAGAACAGCCCCAATCCAACTACAAGCCTTCCTTTACCGCTATTGTGTATGGGTGATACACTCAGCTCTTGTTGCCAAAAGTTTTGACAATGAGCGCCCATCAAAAAAGTTTAGTACTGAAGACCATTCAACCTATCTGATCAGCTCCGTCAGAAACATAATCCTTTCACCTAATCTTTGGGTGCTATAAAGTCATGATTTTGGCTTTTCCCACCGGATTTCTTGTCACACATGATGAAGTAATAATTGACTCAAGATCAGATAGCCTGTAAGCATGTTGATGCTAGAGCTGTGGCTAGCAATGGTGACCACTGACCAGCAAAGGTTGAAGGTGCTAGGGAATTAGCAGCCCGACTTCCCAGTCCTTTAATTTCAGCTGAATTAACTGTATTCCGCCTTCCCCTCTTACTTCCTCATTTAATTTATTTTGAAATAAAGCATGGAGTTTATAAAAAAAGAGGAGCGGATAGTATAGCGTGGTGGTTCCTCCTCCACTCTGGATCAGGGTTTGAGTAACAGGTTAAAAACTACAATAGCTAAAAAAACTCAGCGTGGTATATTTGTACCAGGGTTGACCCACCTTATTAACTTTTACATTTTTAGTCAAAGTGACGCTATTTGGAGCTAGGTTCAAGCTTTATATTTGCATTTAATATTTGTATAAAATTGTTTATACCTAATTTTTATGATATTTATCAAGGTGCACAAGTTTCAAATTAGGATCATAGATTCCATAAAGGGTAGCTTAGCCATTAATTGATATCTACTAAGTGCTTATAACTCTTTAAAACCTATATGCTTTCCCATACATAATACCATACCCAATTAATGACCAAAACGTATAATGATTTACAATTTTTATATGGTTTGCTTTGTTAGCCCTAAACTTCATGCAGTTAAAGTAAAAGTTTATCATCCCACATCTATCCCTTACCTTACTGTTGGGCATTCGCCCTTTACTGGGTGAAGCATCGTTTAGGGGTTTCAACTTGCTGATTCTCCACTATTGGAAAACGCCAAAAGAGGCTCCTCCATTGGCTTGGGTTGAGCCCAAATCAAAGTATCTGGAATCAACCCTAGTAAAGGTTAATTTTATTATTAAATATTAACTCATAGGTAAATTGACAATGGTGACTTATTTTGGGGATGTCAAGATTATTATAGATTTACTATTAGCTTGAGATTGTGGCAGAATACAATTGTGATGCTGATATCCATTCATATTTACACATAAGAATCTACCAGTGACTTACGACAAGGATAACCATCTTGCTGGAATTATGCTTAAGTACCCAGTACCTGATCAAGAGATTATTATTCTGCCTCTATATTTACTAGTCTAAAATATTGGGAATGATCCCTAATAGTAGTTCAACCCATTGATAGCCAAACCCTTTTTGTATTATTAGTAGGCATATAAATATATTCTTATTATTACTCTATCAGTTTCCTATGCCAAGATTTTCCTTATCTCTAGGCAAATATCACCCAATATCTTACCTCCTAATTTTTTTAGCACTAGTGGTGCCCAACACAAAAGAAAAGCCGTCACACATCTTATCTCCTACTTTTTATGAATCCTTTCCCCAAGTTCACTTTAAGCCTTTGAGTCCTTATAGATACTTAAGGCGTTATTATAATAAAGGGATATACTCTACTACCCATAATTTTAATATTTATAATAATAAATCTCTTCTCCGCTAGGGGTGAGGCTAAAGAGCTTGGGGGGGGGGTTTGGCCCTCTCTCTTGGGCAGAGCGATGGACTAAGCCTCCCATACCTGCCCCCATGTTGAAATTCTGAGCCCACACCATGTGATCAACCTAAGAATCAAAAAATCCCAAAAATTACTAGCCATTGACCTATTTTGCCTTGAGGTGCAGCACATGTCAGAGAGCATCTGTAGCAATCCAATTTCTGTTGAAGCGATGAGATACATAATACTATACCATAGCATGTTCATAACAGAGATATTTATATACTATGTGATCCAGGATAGCCCATGCATAAGATGTTGGTTGTAGGAAATCAGGAGCATAAGAAACAAGGCAATGTTAAAATTTAATATCATAAAAACCTAAAAAAATAAATACAATTACAAGAAGTGATAGCTGACATAATTAGATTTAGCAAACCTTGAGAATGAGAGGGAAAGGCATTTTCATAGCTTGGGCATTTCAAGGTGAAGCACTGAGAAGAGTTACCACAAATTGTTGCAAAGGACCTCTAAATGCTGACCATCGGGATGCTAAGTAGTGGTAGAAATGTTTTTAATCTGGTAGATATAAATGCCCGTTAATTAATATTTAACCAACAAGGAAGCTGATCTCACTTTTATTTACTCTAATGTATTGTAAGAGAAGCACTATTGGTATTTGAATTCTTATCTTTCCACAAAAAAGAGCTCAATTAAATTCTTTTTTTCAGAGGGATGCTAATTTTAGCATATTATTAACATTTTATCTGATTGCTAATCATACATTTGGAACTCAATGGGAGTCTGAAGGCCAGCCCTTTAAGCTTGCTGAGGTGAATCAGAGAGAGGGGAGGATTTAACCAGAGTTGGTTCAGAGGTCTTTATAAAAATAGTTGGACCCTGGCTAGATAGAGGCCAGAGGTTCCAAGAATGAATAATAGGGGACTTAACCTAAACAGGTTCAGAGGTCCCTCAAGAGATTGTTAATAATTGAGGACTTGACCACATTGGTTCAGAGGCCCAAAAGAGAAAATGAACTTTTACTGAGAGCCTAAAAAGGTAGAAGTGCAAAAGTTATTCTATTGAGTAAAAAATTTGCACCTTGAATAGTGCTAGTAAAATAAGGGATACAAGGAATGATCAACGCAAGCCCTATTAAAACTAAAGCAGATTAGGAATGTTATCATAAATCTTTTAGAGGATAAAGGAAAGTAGGTATAGATAAAGGTACTTATAAAATAAGGTAAATCTAGGTATATGGTGTGATAAGCTGAAATATGGATTTTTTAACTGCAATAAATTTTAACAGCTGATGTAGGGAGTTTCAGCCTGGAAAACAATTAGTGGAGCAATTCAATGGCAATTTATCTCAAGCTTGTCCATTGTAAATTTTAAAAATTAAATTGGGCTCATTAAGTGCTAAAAAACTTGGAATAATAATATTTTTGAGCCTCCAACCCAACAAAGCATCAATTGCTAACATAATAATAGTAAATGTTAGTTAAGAATGACCAAAGTAAATAACAAGTTAGAAACCCTAATTCAAGGCTTCAATAAAACTATTGAGAATCCCAACACAGACCAGGCCTTATTCTTTGCCTTGTTTTAAAAAGTAATGAGCTCTTTTTTACTTTTGCATTGGTTTTGACTCAAAATAATCCTAGGGTCCTTTCATAGGCAGCTTTTGCCCATCTTTTCATAACTGTGCATCTGTGATCTGGTATGTTAGTTATCTCATTGGGATGCACCATTGAGTTACTTTTTTATTAAGACCCCTAAAATTGTGTTTGAATTTTTGACAAAAAACGCTCTTATTGTGGTTAACTCTCTCCTTAGAAACGCAGAAATTAAGCATTCTAAATTAACTGATGGCAGCTCAATGGCTTCCATGGATGATGGCCATATTGAGCCTGCTTCTTGTACAACTAAAGGAAGGGTCTTAGATGATACCTTGAGTTTATGTAATGTAATCAGGAATATAACTGTTTCATGAGGTGTCATATGATATGTTTTTGACTCAGTACTTATCATTTGACTCTATAAGCTTTGATATAAAACCTTGTAGATTTATATGTACAAAAGATCATACAACTGAGATTAATTAATATAAAGGCAGCGTATAGAGACAATTAGCCCAGTCAAATTATTGACACAAGTGATTTTGAACTCACTTAGGGTAAAGGACTTAGGAAAGGTGAGAACAGCTTAAACACTTTACCTATAAGTAAACAACATACCTTTTAAAAATCCAAGTGTATCTTTATGAGTAAAGTTAGTAATATTATATAGTGATGAGAATATTGGTTATATATGTAAAATATCCAGTTGTTGCTATCACGTTCAATTTGACATGCCTTGATGATAGAAAATATATTGGTTCATGGCTTGAACTAACTTACTGAAAACTGAATTTCTGCACTCACCTATCTTGGCTAATCATCTATAAAAGTAAAGTGATATAAAGCTATTATAACAACTATCAAATTTGTAGTTACTACTAAATTGATTCAATTAAGTAATAATTCTACATGCCAACTTACAAAATACAACATTGTCAGCAACAAATCTCAATCAACCATTATTGTGATTGACATTAAATTTTTTTAAGTCAGTAGTCTAATTGGTAACACTCACCAGTCAATATAATGTCAAACTAACAATCTTAAAAAGGCTCAATTAATAAGCCAAGCATTATATGATCTACAATTACATAATTAAATAGATAATTAAGGATTACAATAGGCCAGTGCTGGATAATGTGGTCATACATAAAATTTCCAACACATCTATAGGTTAAACAGACTATAAAAATAACATGTCACAGTCATACAACAATTTTTAGTATCAACGCTATGTGGATAGTGTTAGATTTTGATGGTTGACTCAAAAATAAACCCTTTGAGAAAACCATCAATGCTAATAGATTAATCCCATTGATGGATCATTTGATCTTTCCTAATTTATCTGCATAACTAAATTCATTCCAAAACCACCTCAATTGTATTTAAACAGTCCCAATTATCATAGCTAATAATAGCTATGATATAATTACATTATGGCCGATTATAAGTCCACTTGGGTGCAAAGTGGTCTCATGACATTAACTAAATTGCACCTCCTAAATTAGTGCACTAATCTTATTTCACTAAGGTGGAAGTTTGGGTTTGATTAATGAAATCAATTCACTAAGCACTTAAACATAGACATCCCAATTATGGGTGTACTTAGTGCTATTGAGAGGTCTGCTGATATCCCAATTAGGGTACATCATCTTTTATGTTAATATATTTTATTATCCCCATTTGTTTTTATTTATCAAGTTATGATGTAGCTTTAATTGGAAAGATTTTGATGTTGAGTTTTCAACCCAAAATTATCCCAATTATGAGAGTAAAATTACCTTCAATTGGGCTGAAACGATTGTTATTTATAGTCAATTTATGGGCCAAATTGACTTGAGGATTTTTTCATAATTATTGTTATGACCAGCAGAGGATTGGAATAATATGATTGAACTCATATAATAGATGAGTTTGGCCAGGAGATGACCGAGAGGTATATAATACCAGCGCCTGGGCAATTATTAAACATCATCATCATTTACCATTTAATTATTGATGTATAATAACTACTGTCACTTGGTTATTAATTATTGTTTCCATCTGTTGTCTGTCTGATATTTGTATCCGTTGCCTTTATGTCTATATTAGATAGTTGTGTGTGTTTATACTTCCCAAAGAGATGTACTTAGTTACCTGCTGGAGAAGTAGTCCCAATTATAAAGGAATAATATCCTAATTTTGTATGAAGACAGAAGGTCTCATATTTGTTGTTGCCAGTAAACTTAAGAACGGTGAGAGTACCAGAGTTACTTTGCTATTATTGAGGATTATTGGAGAATCTATTTCCCAATTATGAGCAGGAGTTTTAATTGAATGAGAGAGTTTTTATCCTTGAATTTATTGTTAAGTCATTTTAGCTTGCACCATCAGCTGAAAACTTAACAGATAGTCTATCTAAAATAGATGCCCTTCATTCCCTAGTGATGAGTTGTACTACCTAGATGAATTAATATATGCTCTCATTAAACTTGTGTCCCAAGCCAAGCAAATACATTCAATAAATTTGCTAATTGCCAGAACAGTTTTAACTACCTTAGAGGACATAACTTTCTAATGTTCTAATAAATCCCAGAAGTATTTAATATTTTTGCCTATCCATGATTTGTATTTCAAATTTTTTACTAGATTCAGCTCCATTCTTGTTTAACTAAGTTGGTACTACTAATCCTATTCAATATTTATTTTCCATCTAAAAATTCTTTACTTTCCATTCAAATTTACTTCCAGAGTTGTTTTATCTAGGCCAATATCATCAGCTGATAAAAAGATTGTCAGAGCTGGCCATTGAAAAACAAAGAAATTTTGAACCTCCATATAATGACCCTAAAAATAAGGTATGTAGGGCTCTTAGTACATCTTTCATCCTGGCAATATTTAACATATATGAATTATGATCCAACAGCTTTTGCTCTTTGTTTTGCCAGCCAAGTCATTTGAAGATGGGAAATGCAACTTCCTGCATCTTTTAATTTTCCATTGATCATATCCATTCTGGGTACAAAAGCCTAGAACTGTTGCCTTCAAGAGGATATTTGTTAAATACATGACTAATCATCTACAAGGCTTCTAACATGTATTTTCCCTTGATGGTAATAGTAGGAGGCATGATATGGCAAACTCCCACTCATGTCCCTTAAATGCTGCCATCCAACATGTCAAGTGTACTGACAAAGCCTGTCATCAAGCACTTAAACATCAGCTTCTGGTGCCTATGCGTATAGGGATTATACAACTTGTTTTCCAATTGCCTCTTCTGATATTGCTGTTTTCTACCTTGGTCAGGATTTTCTCAATTATAAAATCTAATTTTCAATCACTCTATTCAACCTCACTCTTTCTTAAAGTGTTGAAATTTTTAATTTTGCTCACATTATACAGCTCTACTAAATTATAGTGGAAATATGTTTTTATCTGCTAGGGTTCAATTTATCAAATGAAAAATATAGTGGATGTAGGAGATATGTTATAACTAGTTACTCATATTTGGTCTATTTTAATGAAATATTAACTAATCTTCCAGGACTACATTCCATTGGATTACAAAAGTTCCATCAGTGAGGATCCCCAACAACTTTTACAATTTTATTCTTGTATTAATTTAACAAATTTATAGTTGAATTATCATGTATGAATTGATTGGAGTTTGTTACCAATTGATAAGGGTTTATTGGCAGTTGCTGGGCATTGACAACACTTTCATTGGCAGCAAATTGTGGGTTAGACTGATAGGCAATGTGTACTGTTATCAATGGTAAAGGTTCTATTAACTAAGCAGGCTACTAGCTTTATAAGGTAATCCATTGATGTTGGATGAAGGTACAGGACACACTTTCTCTAAATCCAACCCATTATGGATTTTAATTTAGTTGGCAGTAGATACTGACTAGGTGGATGGAAGAGCAGATGCATTATTTATCATTGGTGCAATTTTTGGAGAGCTGGTTTTGTTGGCGATGGATGCCATTCTCATTGGGGCACCAACAAGTGTTGGGCACCAAATTCCTCTATATAAATCCCTTGAACTAAAGAGTAAAAAACAGACATCCTCATAAGATATTAACTTTAGTTAGTAATATAATTATATTATTGTTCTCCCAAGAAGAGTTTGAGGAATATTTTCCCTTATCTAATTTTCTGGTTTTATCAAGACCTCTTGCATCAATAGTGGAATGAGAAAAGTTTCCTTGTGTTCAGAAGTCGTCAACTCTTGGGATTAGAGTTGAAAGAAATAGTTTCCGTTGTCTGGACCATTTTCAAGAACCACATGTGGGTTGGAATTTGCTAGTACCTCTCAATAGGATAAACCTAAGATACATATTTTGTTGTAAAAAACTCATCTGAATACTAGACTTTATACTATATCACTGGACCACATATATTATCAGATATATTAAATAAACAAGATATTCACTGCACAGATTGAATATGTGAAGTAAACCTGAAAAACTTACACAAAATTCTGCTTTATATCCAGAGATATCTGATTCTAACTAAAATAAACTATTACAAGTGTTAAATTTAGGAGTTTGATTTTGGAAACTTTAGAAATTTCCATTGTTGTCCAACAATCTTCCCCAAGAGGCGTCATAGGCAGGCTTGAATCCTGAGAGGCGAGGTTTACAAACAAAAAGTAAAAAATATTAGCTACATAAATATATCCTTTTTCTTATAAGATATAACCATAGTATATTTTTCTTCTATATTTATTCTACAGTCCCTATGACTTAATTTTTATGATAATGTTAAAAAATAAAGTATAACTCTATTAATAACAGTATGCAACATAGATTGTCTGTTTCTGTAGTCTTAGGTGTTTTTAAAGCATTTTTTGCGTTGATCCAGATCTACAATTTGCTTCTTTCTATCATGTACAGTTTTATGCAAATCAAATAAACCCATCTTTTATTTACATGTAAGTTTTACAAGGGTTTATCTTATTGTGGATGAAGATAAGTTATTTTGGTAAAAGGGATTAGTTGGCCACACTTGTTACACCCAGATTAACAATGCAAGGTACTTATACCTCCTCTGTACATCAAACTCAGAATAATGAAACAGTTTACTAAATCTCTTCAAAAAGAGGATGAAGTTTCCAGTACTTGGTAACAAGAACTACAAAAGTATCTTATAAGAGACTTAAAGAAGGGATATTTGAGGGACCGCAGATAAGAAAGTTAATTATAGAAAATTTGTTTGAAAGTAAAATCAATCCAGTGGAAAAAAGGGCCTGAGGTTCATTTATAGAAGTTGGCAACTTTTTGGACAACCACAAACATCCAGAGTACAAAACTATGGTAAAAATGTCGCAGAGTTCCATGGAACTAGGATGTAATATGAGTGTAAAGCTTCACTTCCTAAACTCACATGTTGACTTTCTCTCTGCAAGTCTTGGCGATATCAGTGAAGAACAAGTTGAACATTTCCACCATGGTATCAAGGACATGGAAAATAGACACCAGGGAAGGTGGAATGCCAACATGATGGCGACTACTGTTTTATGATAAAAATAGATGGCACTGGCGAAGGGAGACAATCATGGAAGGGAAGTTTCAGCCCACGTAAGAAAGATCTTGAAGCAGTGAATTCAGAAAAGAAAAGGAATTAAATTATCATATATGTGTTATGTTTTAATAATATTTATAAACATTTTTAAGTGAGTGTATACTATTGTCTTATGCACCGCCATGTGTTGTGATTTTATGCAGGAATAAAACAAAAAAATGAAATCACAATCAAATAATAATTTATTTTTCCTATTTACAAAATTCAATTTATAAAACTTCAAAATTGATTTGTATAAAAACCTTACATGATACAGAAAAATAAAAACAGATTAGAAATAAGCATGAAAAGTACTTTCAAAACCACCTTACAGTTTTAAAACCTTATCCCCAAAGTTTTAAAATGTTGCATAGAGAACTATAATCAACATTATAATTTTGACCATATATGCATCATTTGATGATCTCATTATAACTTTGAACAGTCTGATCCATTTAATATCCAATTTTTTAGTATAAACTAGTGCATATCACAATAAAAAACTTGTTCTTAAACTGCAAAGTCTTTAAGAGAGGTTCAATGCTTAATGTTGGACTTATTTGCCTGGATTTTCATCATAGTGTAGTTTTGTATGCCTG
>JAKSZP010013815.1:0-42528 GCA_022478985.1 Massospora cicadina
TAATTGGCTAACGACCTGCTTAGATAATGGGACTTTTTACTCATTATGGCAGGTTACTTCACCAACCAATTGATTTTCTAGTTGCAGGTGGCATCACTCGCCTCGCAACTCATTAAACATTCCAAATCAGTCAGTGATGAAACCTGACTGATCCCAATAGGTACACCTGATAGTTAATCACTATTAGATGCCCTTATTTCATTGGCCGCTCCACCCAATAAGATATTAGGTATTCATCTGGATCAATCCTCAACATATGCGACCAGACAAATAACCTAAATTCCCCCAAACTTAGTTCTTCCAAAATTTGGGTCATCCAATTTCCAATTCACTTCGCTTTAGGGAATTTTTCCCCTAGCGATACCAGGTAATCTAGAAGGCTGGGAATATAGGCAAAAATCCCAACACCCCCTCAATCAAAGTGTTCAGCACCTTACATGAATGCCTCCTGACCCCCTTCAATGGTCCCATGCCACCTCACCCAGATCTTATGATAGTGGATGGTGAACCTCAATATGAGATTGATGCCATTCTTGCTTCTCTCCTATCCTGAAGCCGCCTGAAACACTTGGTGTTCTGGAAAGGATATTATGAGACAGAGAACAGCTGGGTATATTATTGGGACATGACCAATTCTCAGGACCTAATTCATGACTTCCACTCTAGATTACCAGATGCCTCTGGACCTGACACTTAAGTCTCTTTACTGCCATGAAGTTACCCACTCCCCATAAAAACTTTGCCTTGTCCAATGTCCCCTCAGATAGTGTAGAACCCCGTTCAAGAGTGCAGGGTGATGTCACAGCTAGTGACATATTTCCTTGAATTAACCGCCATTCTAAAGCTAAGTCCAAAAATTCCTTGGAAGAGGCCAGAACCCCTAAGGGTAACCAATGACCTATCTAAGGTCATTGTCAAAAATGGTTTTTGGCTTTGACAGCCAGGGCTGAGGAAAATGGCTTATTTGAGGCAAGAGCCCAGTCGGGAATAAAACTTAATACCCAGAAAATCACAAGATATGAGGTTACAAAATTTGGTCGATTTCAAAAAACTTCAATTTTGTTATAGAAATGACTTATTTGTAGCTTATATCAGATTCCAAATACCACTGGAATCTTCTTGAAGAAACCCCCTATAAATTAAGTCCCAAGATGAGAAAGGTTTTGCAAATCTCAGAATTAGTGATCACCTTAATAGAGTCTAGAAATTTTGGGCCAGTTTCCTGTATAAGCTTTGTTTCCTTTAATGTAAAATATACCTCTCCGATGTTCTGTGATGGCTGGAGTTCGATTTCCACTCTGGTTTTCACCCCATGCTGTATGTGAGCCCTCCACCCACTCCACCACATATGCCGCCAGTTTCGCCTCCTCATATTTCTCTGGACTTAGCCTTGGATTTTACATCACCCTTACCAGCTCTCAGGGCCTCTTGCCCCTGATGGTTGTGGCCAGTTTGGTGTGCGTTTTGCTCCAGAAAATTTATAGGGAAAACTATACTGACTGTTAATGACGTCTCTTCGTTTTGTTGGGTCACTTGGCCTTGTTGTATCACCTTTGGCTATGTCTTTCCCTCCAGCGACCTCCTGTGCTCCAGTTTCCCTGACAGGAACTCCATGGAACTACTTGCTATTCGCTATATCTTTTTGGGGTATTAGTGCGCAACGCCAACACAGTCATAGTTGTCCCCTACCCAAAGTTCCTCTACTGGAATAAAACTCGGGGAGGCAGCAGTAGAGTACAATATGATACTTTAATTTAATTTATTTTGGGGAAGGCTGACCAGGGGATGGACACTTCCAAAAATAAAAAAGAAAAATGAAACTCAGTAACAGGAAAGGCACCCCAAAGAAGCAATGCTATCTCCTGTTGCCAGTGGGAACGCCACTACGAGGAGGAGGGGTAACGTGTAAAGGGGCTGTAACCAAAATTGAACACATGTGGTGGAAGGGGTCTGAGTTGATGAACCAGACTGGAAACCAGGAGGAGACCAACTGATGGCAACGCGGTGGGAGGTACCCAAACATCCACGCTTGATAGTGGTCCATCAAATGGGACCAGAATCTGTGGACAGCTTCTGGGAGGGTGGGAGTGGAGCCTGCGATGGCATCCAAAAAAATTGTGTGGATAGTCCACATAGTGATTGAGACCACCAGAGCACGGAAGGAGGGTGGAAGAGGGGATACCATGGATATAGCAAACATATCCCTTGACAGACTAAAGGGATGTGCCTGATCCTGGCAAAGCAGACGTTGAACTTCGCGCCATATCGCTTCAGAGGTAGGGCACTTCTCCAGGCGGTGGAACAGCGTTCCATACTGGCCACACACGACGCAGGATGAGTGTAAAGCACTAGAGCGCTCAGCCTTATGGTACACCCGCCTCAGGCAGTGCCACACATGGGAACGGATATGAGGCAGCAACAGAGGGTGGTGTGCGTATTTCCAAATAGTCTTCTGAGTCTCAAGGGAATAAGGGATGTCCATCATGCCCAGGTAGTCCACCCTGTAAAGGACATGGGGCCGTGTGGGGATCAAGCCAATTTGAATGGGTAGCCCCTGTACCTCCTGTGTGAACCGAGGAGAGGGGCGGCCTCTTTGGGTTGTATGTCCGCTAATATGAATTCTCCACTCAGCGCTCCGCATGGAGAGTAGGATTCGTTTGTAGTGGGTTTTAGTCCCGTGAGGACCTGTAGCTGATGCGTGTGATGCGAGGTATTTCATCAGGGAGTGGAGGTTCGATGGATTGTTGAGGCCCAAGGCGCGGGAGAAGTTGGAGCGGGATGCGCGGGACCAGTGTTGGGAGGGGAGTGTAGGGGTGGTGACGGCCACAATCCAGGTGCCCAGGATCTTGGCAGCATGGGCTTTGAAGTCAAGCAGGCCATGCCACCACAACGATGAGGGCCAAACATGACCTTAAGCCACACTGGCGGTGGGCGGCCTGACCAAAGCCACCCTTGCAGAAGGGCATACATAGATTTGAAAAAATCTGGGGAGAAGACAATGGCGTGGGCTCCAAACCAGACTTTGGAGAGGAGCATAGAGTTGGCTAAAACAACCCTGCCAGTAAGGGAAGTAGGGTGGGCTCTGAGGGAGGCGATGCACTTCGTCACGTTATTTTAGAATATGACTTTTCATTACTGCTGAGGCATACCCGCCTGCCTCCACCCACACCCCCAGATGGCGGACAGGCCCAATGGTAGGGCGTGGCACGAAGGGGAGCACAAGTGGGGCGGTGTGGGGTGGGCAGGGAAGGCGAGAATATGTGCAAGTAGATGGGTCAGGCTGGGCACAGGTCTTTGGGGCCGAGAAGGTTTGATACTGACTAAGGAGGATATCAGTTTTGGAGGCGTTCAGTGCAGCACTACTTACCTGGGAATAAACCTGAATGAGAGCTTCAAGCGCGTGTGCATCGTGATTATTAAACTCCTCGACCACACAATTATCAGCAAACGCCATCATCTTGACTGGGGCTTGGCATGGTACATCAACCCCAGTGAGGCGGGCATTCACGTTCCAAAGTAGTGGGTCAAGGCTGAAGTCATATAAGAGTGGGCTAAGGGGGTCCCCTTTGCGTAAGCCCCTTTGAGGGCGGACTACTTCCATGAGGAAGCCAGGGCCACGCACTGCCATTGTTGCAGATTCTGTAAGCATCATCACCCAGCTGATGAAGCGAGGGGGTAAGCGGAATTGGTGGAGGCAGGCCCTGAGGAATTCCCAGTTTACTCTATCATAGGCCTTCTGTTGGTCCAAAAATACTAGTGCCCCAGAGGCCATGGACTGGCATGCGTTAGCCACAGAGTGCACACTGTCCCAAATCGACCTTCTGGGTATGAAACCGAATTGTTCTGGGGAGATGGTGGCAGATGCTACAATCCCTAAACGGTTAGCCATGTTTTTAGTTTAAATTTTAGATTCCGTGTTAGTTAGAGAAATGGGGCACCAGAGGGCTAGGTCTAGCTTATCCCCTTTCTTAAAAGTGTAATGGTGAAGGCCTCTTGCCCTCCTGGTAGAAGGCGCGTATCCAGAAGGCTCTGGTTGAGGGAGGCAAGCAGAAGTGGGGATAGATATCTGAAGTACTTCTTGTAGAACTCATAAAGAATACCATCAAGGCCAGGGAATTTCTGATTTGGTGAACGTGGACGTCAGACCAGAGTTCATCCAGAGTAATCAAATTCATTATTTCTGGGTATCAGGAAATGGTGCAGATGTGAGTGCTATCGAGAAATTTCACCATTTTGGCCCGCAGAATTGGATCATATTGGTACAACTCGAAGAAATACTTTTGTATTTTGATTGCCAATTCAGCCAGCATATCCATGACAGAATCGTCTGACCCCTGCACCTGTGTGCAGGCCACGCTCTGGTGCAGCGTGAAGAATTTTTAAAAAATTAAGCGGAGCATGTTCCGCCCTCTGTGATGTGTTTGGCCCTGTATTGAACATAAACCTGATATTTGTGTTGCCTTTCAAGCGTTTTTAGGTATGAAGCTGTTTCTGCCCACTTCCGGCCCCAAGCAGGGCTGTAGCCCATGGCTGGGATGTTGGACTCCAGGTGTGCCAACTCTGCCAGAGCATGCAAGATGATGGCTGAGGTAGCTTGTGAGCGTCAGGAGGAGAGGTGGCGAGCGTGGCTGATGGTATCCACTTTAAAGGCTGATCATGTGGAAATTGGGTCTGCACAGAATGGTGAAATAAACTCTTTTGCCAAAGCCACAGATTTCACCCATGTGGAAAATCCTGGCGATGTGAGTTTGGGGGGACGGAGTTTGCACCAATGCAGAGCCCTAGCCACTGTGATGGGTAGGTGGTAGGTTATTGAGACCAGCTGGTGATCAGAGAAATCAATTTTCAATGTGTGGAAGTGAGAAATATGGGATTGAAATTGCACTGGCATGAGGATAAGGTTGATGCGGGACATGGACCTTAACTGGCCATTGTGGACGTGGGGACGCGTCATGTTCTTAAGCAGTGGAGCTTGCCACAGCAGCGCTTCAAACAACCCAAGGGTGGCCTTTAGAACGCGAAGTTCTACGTGACCCTGGGGTGTGTGGGATGAGGAAGGCCAGCGATCCATGGATGGGTTTAACCAACAGTTCATGTCACCAACTACAAATGAGGTCAGGGGGTAACAGAAGGGATTTGACCACTGAGAAAAATTTCTGATGCTCTCATGCACAGGTTGGGGCATATATGTTGACAATAGCGTGCATCACGTTACCATCAAAAATGTGACAATGAGGACTCATCCATTGAGGAAGGATTCAGATGATAAAAATTTAAACAAATTGTTTATCTGAACAAGCACCCCACAGTGCTCAGACCAGAAGGAAAGGGAAGGGAAGAGCATGGTTTTCCAAGCATCCTCAGAACCTCGCGGACAGTTGGACTCCTGGATGGCCAGGATGTCCATGGGTAAATTATTTTGTAAAAAACTCAGTTTCCTAGCCTGGGACACTAAGGCCTTAAGTTAAGCGATGTTCAGCATCCCTAAAGTGAAGCTCACCCCATCACACCTTAGGTGCTAGGAGGTGGGCACCTGGGCCCACCAGCCTCCTCTGGATCCCCATGGGCCTTCACAGTGGTGTGGGTGTTTGCAGCAATGCTATTGGAAGATTTGTTAATTTTAGCAGACAGGTTCGCGTTGGCTTTTGCCTTCACTTTTGGTTTCCCTGCTGTTAAAAAAAAAAGATTTGCAATGCGGTCAAGTTTGGTGCACCAACGTTTGGGTCAAAAAAATTTTCAGGTAGGTTGGAGACCAAATCAGTTTTATTTGGAGCTTGGGCAAAAAGGTCAGGTGAGATTGAGTTGCCCATTGGATCCTCAGATTGGGTGGCCCAATCAGCTTGGGCAACCCAATCTGATTAGTTGAAGATTCCTGAGTTGCTTCTGCCATGAAGGTTTCAATGTCCTCATGGCGTTGGGAGCGCGGGATATTGGAGGCGACCTTGGCTGCTTTCTTAGCCGCGGCCCTGCGGGCCTGTTTAACCTTCTTTTGCTCTTGAGGGGAGACAGGCTTTACTAGTAAGTAGCAGCCTTGTGCTCCCCACAGGAAGGCCTCTTTGGTACTGGTGGTTGGTTCATAGTGAGCCTCCCCGTTGGTCATGGCCGCTGAGGGGGTGCTCATGGAATGTGATGCCCTCCTAGGTGGGGCATGCATGTGCCTTATGGCTGAATGCATCACAGTGGGTGCAGATGGGGGGTGCGCTGTCCACGGTTACCTGGAAAGGGTGGGTGGTATGCCCCTAGATATTAATAAAAGTGGAGTGCAAGATCTGGATTAGGTCCTTTTCAATCTCCTCAGTTGGGGTCAGAACTATAATGGCTTTGCTGGTGCACAGGTGTGGCATCAGTGTAAAGCGTTGCATCTTGAAGGATTGTATTTCGCCATATATGGTGATGCCAGCTTTCAGGTGCCGCTCCAGAATGGCACGCTTGACCATAGTGGGCAAAAAGTTGAACATGAGGAAAATTTGGTTGGATTTTGTCCATCTGGTGCGCTTGGTTTCAATGACCCACTGCACTTTGGGGGGGTTGATCACAACGCGCACTGCAGCAGCTTCATCTGCTGCCTCCCTGTTTTCAAAACCGAGATCCAGCCAACCATGTGACTGGAGTGAGGTGCGACATACACCGCGGTCAGGAAATGAATGTGCACCTCCCCACAAAATTTTTCCCACAATGCTGTTTGCTGAATATCCAGGAACTCCCAGACTCTGTATTCCACCGACAAGAGTGGTTGAGAGTGTGGCATGTTGATGTACTGGTTACATCACGCCTGCCAAGTGAGGATTTCTGAAGAAATAGTAACCGTCAGTTTTTTATTTTTATCTAATCTGCCAGTTTCTCCAGGGCGCTTGTGAACATTGTAATTCGCGGGCCTACCACCTGTGCCTTTTACCTCACTTGCCCAACTGCTCCCTGACATGGGCGCAAACTAATCTCTTCTGTGAGATTATCAAACAAAGTCAGACTTGAATTGAATAAGTTGTAAAAGTGATCGCAACGAGAGAGAAAAGTTACAATATGATACTTGATTACCCTTTTTAAACTGATGCAATGTATATTATTAAATGTCATCTGAACGTTTTGGTTGATCTTATGAGTCAAAACTTCTATGTAGGCCTTGAAGTAAATTCTCTTATTGCCTTAACTAATTAAATGAAGTATTACTCAAGTCAAACTCTTTCTTTATCTTCTACAATAGGATGCAGTAGGGGTGCTAATATAGGTTTTTAGCCATATAGTATTTGGAAGGAAAAACCAATGGAGCTATGTTAAATGATACTATAGGCAAAAATGGTGGCACCAACATAAAGGGTACACTGCAAAGGGGATGTAGTGGCAAATTGTTAGTCCTGCTTCAAGGTTCTTTTACTATTTCTACCATATTATTAATATCAGGATTATAGCAGCCTGTGCTCCTCAAATTCCCACGTGTTCGTTGAGTTTGGGTAGTATTATGGATGTAAAGTTGGTGGAGTTACCATTCATTATAATTTAAGGACACCCATGTCAATGTGTGATGTTCTTCATAATAAACTAAGCAATAGTAAGAGCTCCATTATTGCAAATGGATTAAGCTGTGATCCAAATAGTCAAGTAGTCAATAGCTATGATGATATACTGATATTAAATTTTCTGACAGGCAAAGGACTGATAATATCAATTATTAATATGCCAAGCCATTTAGGCTTGAAAAAATGATAGGCAGTGGAAATTCTAAAGTGCTGTCAAGATTAACATTATTGAAACTTAATCAATATTTCTTGAATGTCAAAACTCCTAGATAACCACTAGTAACTCTGTTGTGACTGCTTTCGAGTCTTCATAAGCCCACTATGACCAACAACTCAATAGGCTTACATAATTATTACAGGACATTCAGATGGGGGAAAATATAAACATCTTAAGCCATCAATTTCCAATATTATATTGTCTACTATCTTAAGCTCAGTGTTATGAAGTAATCAATCTAGAGTTTTCCAAATGGTATGTTATATTTTTAGAGATATTCCAAAATTCATAAAGGGGTTGTTGCACAGGGTCAAACCCACTGAGCAATAGAATGGACAATATTGAGACCTCAGTCCTCAGCACACACCTAAAAATAAAGATGAAATAATAAATAGGAGCAATTGCCCTGACAACACTTCTTTATTTTTAAAATAATTTTTACTGCAGATCCTCCTGCTCCACTATCTCTTTCCAACTAGCAATCCTCCCCGTTTAGCTAATCTCATCTCGCTTATATCTCAGCACCTTTAGGATGATACCACTCTCCTCTTAGACTATTTGGTTATGCCATATTCTCATTGGTCCAGCAGAGTATGTTATCCTTAAATATTCTATCACCTTAGTTTGAGGCGATCTATTAAATATTCACTAAATGGTGAATTACATTATCGCCTTACTTGGAGGCGATCCAATAATTACCCTTACTGACCCAAAATCACCTCATCCCAAGGCGCTCAAGTATTTGCATTCTATAATCATGGTCAGCAAATTTAACCAATCCACCATGGCTATTTTGCTGATCATCTAGTCATATTTGGATCTCGACATTGCCCCCTTTGAATGGATTGTGAGCTTCTATTGTTTATATGCCCAGAGGAACTTTAAATGCACTTGGTTGATAATCCGATCACTAGCATTTTCCTCAATGGTATAAGCGTTTACTAAGGATCTTTCAATATTTTCAAAGGAATCAATCCATATACTTGACAATTTGTGCTTCACCTGAGCCATGTTGTCCATGGATTAAAATCATATCCCATCTTTAAACTGAGCAACTCCTCTATGCAAGACCTGATAGGCAGCCCAATTCTTTATCTTCTTGTCTAAGATAAACATGTAAACTTTTCTTTGCAGCTTGATCAGCATATTCGTTAGGTTGGTCAAGTAGCGTTGAGGATCCATTCCACTGTTATCTTCCATGCAGGAATAGAGCAGGGCGGGTAGAGAGGAGTGTCGTTCATATAGTAATTGGAAAGGACTCTCCCCATGGCAGAATGATAGCTAATAAAGTAAGCGAAAAAAGCGGTGGATTTGAATTAGCTCAAATCTGAAGAACAATCGATTACTAAAAATTGGATTATGTTCACCAAGGTTCCATTAACTTGCTCAACCATCCCATTAGACTTGGAGTAATATGGGGTCACAAACCCTGCGGATGGACATCAGTTAGTTGAGCTTGGGTAAAATTTGGGAAGTGGAGTTGGTTCTGTTGTTAGTAAGAATATACTGAGGGCAGCCATGTTGCTGAATTATATATTCCAACACAAGCTTATTCGCCATGATCGCCCTCAGATCGCATATTGCCTGTGCCTCCACCCACCTTGTCAAGTGTTCAAATGCCACCAGAATGTATTTTACCTGTTGGGTCAGTTGGCAGGGGCCCCACAACATTGAGACTAGATGCAAAACTAAGTGAGGTTTCAATATATGGTATGAAGTCTTCTAGCGTAATTGCTTCTCTACTTGGCACTGATGGCAGCTGGAAGTCGTTTCAAGCAAGTCAAACTTCATGCTTTCCCAATTCCAAGTTTGCAACAATTTCAGTGACTTACATACTCCACCATGTCCAACTTATCGTGTGCTCTCACAATTTATATTTGGTCAGAAGGTAGGTCTTGGAATATCCATGGTAACGTCCACTATCTGCTTGTACAAATCACCATACTTATGGAACGTATTGTCCATTATTCCATCTAAAACCTTGATGACTTGAGGAGGTTTATCATTGTTTTTGCTGAGCATTTTATCAACCATTACATTGATAAAATTCTCTGTAACTAAATTTTTACCAATCTCAATAAGAAATATGCATTTTTAATGTTTGCTCCAGGTTGATGAAAGATCTCAAAATTGTATTCCTGAAGTTTGGGAGCCCATTGGGCTAGGCGCCCTTACAGCTCTCTGAGACTCTGCAAACAGCGTAACAAGACATGATTCATAACTACTTTAAACTTGAATACATTTAAATATAACCTACTTTTCTTATAAGTGTAGATCATCAAATAGCACTCCCGCTCATCTTGGTTATTTGCATCTGTGATAATTCAAGCTGTTACTGCAGTATGCAACTAGGTGCTACTCCCCTTCGTTGTCTTTTGGGATAGGACCGCCCCAATTGTGAAAAGGGACGGGTCCATCTTTACAATAAATTCTTTATCAAAATTTGGGTAGCGTAGCACCAGCACATTGATTAACGCCATCTGAAGTGTATCAAAGGAGGGTTGATGGAGTTCCGACCATTCAAACACAGCATCTTTTTTTACAAACACAATTGGAGGTCTCCTCGATATAATTGAAGTTGTGATAAAGCGTTAGTAGTTAACCATCCAAAAGAATAAACGTATATCCTGCTTAATGGTTGGCTGAGTCATTTTATGAATAGCTTCTACCTTAGTCGGTTGAGGTTTCAGCCCTTTTGCATCTACTACAAACCCAGGTACTCCAGTTGCTCCTTGAAGAACTGACATTTGTGGGGCTTAATATTGATGTTGGCCTCAGCAAGCCGGCAGAATACCTCCTCCAGATGAGAGAGTTGCTCAGAAAGTCTACACAAAAACTTTTGATTTTATCAAGGTATACAAGAACGCATAACAGCTTCATGTCGCCAAGGTTGGTATACGTGGCACATTAGAATGTGTCCAGGGTGTTATACAGCCCTTTTGCATATGAGTCGGTTGGAAAAACCATTTAGACATGATTATAACTCATTTATCCTGTTCTTCCGTGAACAGCTCAAGTTTTCAGTAGCCTAATATTAAATCCGCCACTGAGAAGTTTTGTGATCTGCCTAACCAATACAGAGCTTCATCAATCCAAGATAAGAGATATGAGTCATTATTAGTTATATTATTGAGCTTACAGTAGTCTATCACCACATGGTTGGTTCCATCCTCTTTTTTTAAAAGACAATGGGCAAAGCCCACAGATTCATTGATGGTTTGAGCATCCCTCATCCCAGTAGCTTTTTGATCTTTTCTTTTACTACTTCCTCAGCTGCCCTTGACTGAGGGATTTGTCAAGACCTGATGGGGGGTTTGATCCCCAGTGTTCACTCAAAGGACCACTTCTGAGCGCACCATAAGTCATTATTGTCAGCAGCAAAAATCTCCCTATATTTTTCAAATAAAGATATTGCCTGGTCTTTCTGTTCTTCCAATAACCCAAATAAATTTTCATGTAATACCACCATCAATACGCCGAGCTTCAGCTCAATGGGTAGACTAAATTAATCCATTAACCCAAACTTGTGAACCTAAAGGCCCTCCTCAACAGGGATAAAGTGAAAATATGTATAACTGGTGTCAGCGGATTTGCATTGTTTCCATTTTTAGATTCTCAAGTAGAACCTTAATCCCTATGTCATGATAAATTTAATGCCTGGAGCCATGTGGGGCTTAAGATGCGATTGCTGGTAAGGGCCAATATCTTCCCCACGAGTTCATCTGGTATCTCTACCTCCAATTTTAGTGTTCACTATTACTTGTTGATCTGAGGAGATGGATATAGGTTCTGCAGCTTAGAGAGGCAGCCCTTGATATTCATTAATCTGATGTGGAAGGGCTTAGATTTTGTTCTTTAGTAAGCTGTAGCGCACTGGGATCACTCCATCACTATAAGCTAGGTTAGTATGCCCCATTTGCACCGGATCTTTTGTCACTCGACTTGAGGTAAAATAAATTGGGATTTGCTGCCCCAGAATTTCGAAAGTCTCTTCCATCATATCAACAACAGCACCAAAGTGTCGAATAAAGGAAGTTCTGATTGACTGGTAATAATGGCTGTTTGGTAACACATTGTAGGGGCTACAACAACCATCGATTTAAATGCAAGGGGTTTACACTGTATTATCTCTCAGAGAACATTTTTTCTTCTCCAGAAGTATTATACACCATGCGATGATCTACATCATGTTTTAATGTCAACTTTACCACCAATTTAACTATGTGGGTGGCACACATATCTATTATCACACAGATTTGGGTTTTGGCTACAACTATGTCACATTACGTACCTTCAAAATAGAAAGGATGCTGACTGTTTTTTATATGCTCAACTAAGATGACCCTGTTCCTAAGCAAAAACTCACAATCCCCTTACTGACTTAGGGGTATTCTTGAAATAATAGTGTTGACCAGGAGGGCGACGTTTGCTCCTTGCAAGGAAGGTGTATCTGCGGATGGATCCAGTTTTTCAGGAGGAAACTTGGTCAAACATTTGACAAGAGTATGGCTTTGGTTGCACCTGAGATCCTTCTTCCACCGCAGACTTTGCTTGCACTTGTGTTAATACATCAACCCCTCCAACTGTAAAATGATTACTAGTATGATGCATAGAAAGGGTGGTTTGGAGGTGAATATTGTAAATATCAGCCAAAAGACCCTTGTCAATTCCCAGTGGAACTCCAAAATTGGGATAACAATTTTACTAATACTACTTGGGCAATTATCGCAAGTTTGGGTAGTCAATTTGCCCAAATAAATAGCAAAATTAGGAAAATACATCAGTGGCTCATTCCCGACCCAATTTCAACTTAATTCATGCACCTACTCCATGAAAACCTCCTTTTTATAGCCTTGAGGGGCTCTTCAAGATGCACCTATTTTCCGCCAAGGTGATTGGCTCAAATTTATAAAATCTTTGCCTAATGGACATGTCATGACTCCTCTTGACCCTCCATCAGTTATTCCATCAAAGCGAGCCATGATTAGAGAGCTCCAATAGATTAAATGCCCATATTCCCTTAATTTGGACTTTACTAAGCAATCTGAACTTTGAGCCTCAACATTTTAAATACTAAGTATCAATTTATTAAAAAAAATTTATTTACTCCTCGTGGCCACTAATAAAACATATAATAACCCACATTTTAATATTTATTGGTGTTTGTTCTTTTAATACCAGTGGTGAAATAAAATACCCCAAATTAATTTTGATGGAATTAAGGTAAGAAAGGCACCAGCGAGCATCTCCAACGCCTAAAATTCAACAGTTGTTGCTCACTAAAGAGGCTCTTGTACACCACAAACCATTCATAAAATGGAGGCTTTTGAGGGATTAACCCTTCTAGCCACCCCGCTGAAATTAAACTAGGTTAGTAATAATAGAACAACTGCTAGACAGTGATTTGTCTCGCCATTTAAGCTCTGGCAGCACCTATCTCAATGCCCTGTCATAAAACCCCTCTCAGAGATAAGTTCACCCCAGGTGAGGGCAGTGTTGCCTCCTTCCTCTTCGTTTATGAATCAGTTATGGTTGGGGCAACTTCCCAGCAAAAATTCAATACATCATTCCCTGCTTGAGTCATATGGCACAGGAAATAATGGTTCCACAAATGGTCATCCTCAGCAACTGGGTGGAGGTTAATGAAGCCCTCATCAAAATTCTGGGTCCATGCAGAGTTTAAAAAAGGAAATTCAGGCCTTTATGTGCCTTAGCCTACAAAAAGGAGAATCACTTGTTACTTTAGTTGATAGGTTCTATAATGAAGCTCAACCTCTGTTGATTGCCAAAATCCTTCCACTTGATGATGCTATTGCAGCTGTTTTAGCTGGATTGGCGCCTCATTCCTCCTTGGTGATGCATATTTCTTCCATCAAGCGTTCCTTCAAAAAGATATACGGTATATCAAGGAGGTTCTACTGAGGCTGGTTGAATTCTATAGACACAATAATATGCTTGGAGATATGAATCCAGAATCTCTTATAACCCCTCCAGCCTCTTCTATGGATGTTTCCCCTTTAACATCTGCTCCCAATAAGCTGTCACTACGAGGTGCACCTCCCCCTTGTGAGTCGATCTAGAGTATACTAGCAGTAACAGGGCTGCGCTCTCCTTGACTTCTGCTCCAAAAGCTCAGCTGGTGAAGTTAGCTATCACTATGTCTTGCTCCCCTCCTTCTTCAGAGAAGTCTTCCAAAGTGTCATAAGTGCGCACCCAATAAGGCGGAACCTCTATTCCCATAATCATCTACTATAGTTGTACCACGCAAAAAAAGCTATGGCCATGGGGCAACCCAAACCTCTCCCTTCCAAGGCTCAAGCCAAAGCCATTAAAATTCCAACGCCTTCCCCAAAAGGTTATTACAGTTGAGGAGCAACCCCTGGACCTATATTGCCCTAAGGATTACTCTGAACCTATCCCCAGTCATAGAGACTCTCTGATGTGAATTGAAAACTTCTCTGATGATGAATCAGAAAGGGATTTTGAAGATGCTGGTCACTATGTTCTAGGAACCCCAGGTGAAGTGGAGATATCTGACAGTTTGAACCTGGAAAGAGTGGGTATGGCTAGGTACCTTGCAGAACATATCTTTATCAGGCGCTGAGAGGCCTGAAGGTTATTGATACTGCCAGTGACACTAAACAGCTCTTTGCCACAAAATATGATCCACTCAGTGTGTGTATTACTTCAGTCTATCTGGGAGAAATTCCCTGAAACTGCCAAATGCCTTGCTTCTACTCTCCAGCTGAAGGAGGTCCTCGCTCTTCCCCCAACTTGGGCGGAACCTTAACAAGAGTGGAGGTTGTTGTTATCAGAGTAAAAATCATTGCTACCCTTGACACTGGATCCCCCATGAATGTTGTATCATCAAAGCTTATGAAAAATTAAGCTGGATTTTTTATTGACTATACTCAGGTGCTTGGCACTGATAGTCCAGACAACACTCGCGCTATCAGGCCTACTAATATTTACCCAGACATTTTGGGAAACTCCTCCTCTCAGCCCCTGCAGTGGCCTTAGCCAACAATACCTATGAAATGCTCATTGATACTCAGTTTATACTTGAGTATGACCCGATTATCAATCAAAAGCAGGACAATCTTTCCAAGTTTAACTACGAGGTTCCACTGATTTTGGACCACATTCGATTAAAAAAAAGGAATACACTTGCATGGTTGAGTATCCTTTCTCCACTTTATCCTTAAGCTACATGACGACAGCGCAAAATACCAAGATGCTTCCTAAACCAGTGGATGCCCTCAATGGAATTCCATTTTATGCAGCTGAATAGGTGTTTATTAAAGCGGGTGAACAAAGTGTGATTGACACCAAGCTTGCTGTACAAATCATTACAACTAGCTGCTGCAAATAACTAGCATTGATGGAATTATACCCTTAGAGCCTCGAGTATTACCAGGCATCCTAGACCCAGCCCACCAAAATCCTACCAGTATTATACTGGGGAATTTTACCAGTAATGACATGTTTGTAAATAAACACCAGGAGATTGGAAATATCTGCTGATCCTAGTTAAGGAGAGTAACCAGGTCCACTGAATCAGGTCTTGTCAGACATGAACCTACCTGTTGGCAATCACCATATATATTGCCCAAAGTTCATATATCTGATGATCTAACCCTGCAGAGCTTAATGAAGTTAATTGTTATTGGATTCCTATAGCGACATATTCTCTAAAGCTGAGACCAACTATGGTCATATGAAGCGTTGTAGACATATCATTAACATTGGGGATGCTAGTTCTATTCAATCAAACCCTTATCAATATATAAAAAGTTAAGAAGCAACAGATGAGGATGGAGATCAAACTATCAGACGCCGGGCTACTGGTATCTTCGCAAAGCCCCTGGTTGTACCCTTTCCACATTATAAAAAAATGGGGTCATTAGGTTGTGATATACTAACGCTGGCTAAACAACATCACAAATAAGGATAGCTATCCCATCCCTCGCATTGACAACGCTCTAGCACAGCTCTCTGGATCTATGTTTTTCTCATCCATGGGCTTAGCCAGCGGTCATTGTCAGATGGGCCTCTCTCCAAGATCAGAAGAAATGTGCTCTTATTTGCAGCTAAGGCCTATTCCACCCTCCCTGATTACCTCAGGGTTGTGAAACGCTCCTGCAGCAATTTAGTAAGCCATGGATCACATCTTGCAGGACCTTAAGTTAAGTTGCATAATTGTCTATCTTGATGACATTACGGTGTTTTCTAAGACCTTTAATGATTATCTTAATCAACTAAAAGAAGTCTTTTAATGCTTATGTCAGCCCAATATCAACTTAAAGCCCTCCAAGTCACTTTTTTTCCTGAAGGTGTTGGATTTCATTGGACATGTCATCTCTCAGGAAGGGATTCAACCCTCCAAGTCAAGGTTGAAACTATATCCAAAATGCCTGCACCCTAACCCTTTGCAATATCTAGGTATCCTTGGGCATGATGGGGTATTACCACCAATTTATCCCCAAGTTCGCCCAGCTGAGTGAGCCTCTTCTACAGCTATTGGCTAAGAACGTTTCTTTTCACTGGGGAGCTAGATAAAAGGCTGCTTTGAGATGCTAAATCAGTTATTACAAATGCGCCCTATCCTGCACCACCCTGATTATACTAAACTTTCCTTTTGTTTACCAATGCCTCAGACTAAGCTGTTGGAGCCATTATTGCTCAATTGGATAGTAATGGTGTGGATCATCTCATCTTATATTTCAGAAAGACGTTATCCATGACTAAATGCAAGTTCAGTGTCACCAAAAAGCGGTTCCTTGTGGTCCTGATGGCTGTAAAATATCACTGCCCTATTTTATATGGAACTTCGTTTAATGTGGTCACTGACCACGCCTCCTTGAAGTGGCTACAAAATATGAATGATCCTACTTGTCAGTTGGATCGCTGGGCCTTAAAGCTCTAACACTACCATATGAAGATTAAGCAGTGAGATGGAGCCTGCCATATTAACGTTGATGTCTTGGCTCATCTGCCTCTCCTTCACTTGGATAGCGTTTGAAGCTGAGAGGCTGAATGACCTTTTTTTTTTTTTTAGTCTAGATTTGAATGACCTTCTTTGTACTCCTGACGCCTGGGAAGATGAGATTGAACTTGTCCAGAAAATGTTAGCCTGACACTCCTGCAATACCAATGTGGAAAGTGGGAAGCGTTATAAGAAAGTGGGGGAATTGGTTGCCTTATCTCTGACTTTCTGAGCTTTCCCATGATCATGGATGTTCATTCTATGCTGGGGCATAGTGGATTGGAGAAAATTTATTAGTAGGTGAAGGATTGGTATTACTGAGATGAAATCATGGATTCTATCATCAAAGTGGGGATGCCTGCATAATCTGTAAAAGCAATTTACTTACAAACACAAGTATCAATAACAACTTACCACGCCTCAACAATCGTTTCATACAATAAGCTTGGAGATGGTAGGTCCGCTACCTCAGACTACCAGTTGATTTGCTATATTCTGATAGGCATTGATCACTTCAAAACATGGATTTAAGCGATTGCTCTTTCTGCCAAACAGCCAAAGCTATTGCCACCTTCCTCCATCAACATATTTTCACCTGGTATGGTTGTCCCTAGGTCCTACTGTGTGACAATGGGAAGAACTTCACCTCACAAGTTGTAAAGCTTTTGTATACTTCCATGGAGTCGCAGCAATTTTTATCAGCACCACTACAACCCTTCCATAAATGGTACTGTGGAAAGAGCAAATGATACTCTGGTTTCACTAAATGAAAGATGGCTAGCTCAGATCCCCTTACACTAAATCGATTTTTACCTAGTGCCCTCATGGCCTACCATATCAGCTAACATTGAATCTTTATAATGTCTCTCTTCCACATATTATATAGTTGGGAACCTGGAGTACCAGCCTAGATAGAAGAAGACGTTTTTTATGGTAGGACAGTTGATCCTGAAAAAGATTTGAAAATATTGTCACAACGGTTCATTCAACTGAAGTCTGATGCCACAATGTACCTAGCTAAGTGGTAACCAAAGAAGGGGTCACTGCAAATAAGCATAGGAAGCCCCAATTCCTTTCAAGATTCAGAAATGATATTGTATTATCACAATTGTATCACTTCCAGAAGTAAAAGGCTCAGGTCTATTTGGGAAAGCCATTTTTAGTCACTTATAACTGAGGGGATGATTATTCCATCAAATCCCTTGCTACAGAAGTAAATATTAACTGAGTTAATGGCTGCTTCTTGCGGTCTTGTTCTCCCTTAACACCCTTTAAGAGATTAATGTTGGAAATTTACAAGTCTAATACATCAATAATAATGTTTAGGAGGTGACTAAAAAAATTTTTGACCAAAAAACCCTGGTTGATTCCTGGCGGAACCCCTAAAATTGAAGTAATACTTTTACTAATACTACTCAGGCAAAAAGCTCGAGTTAGAGAGGTTGGATTGCCCTGAATATGCAGCAAAATCAGAGAAGTACATTGGTGGTTCATCCCCGGCCCAACTCCAATTTAATTCATGCACCTACGCTATGAAGACCCCCCTTTATATAGACTTTAAAGGTCCCTCAAGATGCAACTATTTTCGCAATGGTGATTGGAACAATTTTATAAAATCTTTGCCTCATGGACATATCATGCCACCTCTCGACCCTCCGTCAGCCATTTCATCAAAGTGAGCCAAGATTAGAGAGCTCCAATATATCAAATGCCAATGTTTCCTAATCTGGACTTTAATAAAACAATCTGACCTTGAGCCTCGACATCTTAAATACTATCAACCTATTTAAAGAATTCTTTATTTACTCCTCGTGGCCACTAATAAAAAATATAAAACCCACCTTTTAGTATCTAATAGTGTTTATTCCTAATATCAGTGGTTTAAAATTACTGAATTATATTTTTGGAATTAAGGTATGAAAGGCACTAGAGAGCATCTCTAACGCCTAAAATCCAACATCATCTGGCTGCTGATATAGAAATGCGTCATTGTACAGACAGATTTCCTCTGAATTTAAAATGATAAGTTCAGGTAGGACGAGTGTGATTATGATATCAGAGATAGAGAGTCCTGTCTCTACTCCGCTTTGACTTTCCCTGATAGTACTGGTCCTGCTGTACATAATGGCCATAAAGATTGGTACAACATTATTTCAGGTGCCCAAAGCAACCACATTCGAAACAATTTACCCTGTGTGCCTTCTTCCTTAATTATTGTAAGATGGGTCACAATAAAAGATAGACTGGTGATGGTAACACAGTAATGGGAAAGGAACGTAGTGATATTAATGCCAGGGGTTACTAAGCCTACTTGAAACAGGGTGGAAGATTCCCATGAATAAGAAGGTCCAGTGATGGATGCTGTAGGCTTCTGCTCTGTATTGGGCGGTGTTTAGAAATTTATATAACTGAATGATAAGCTTTAAATTCTGGCAGATCAGAAATTAAAGTCAAGGCAAGCTTCGAGAATAAATATAAAAGTATATGGATATAAAGCTAATTAAATTAATGACAGCTCAGTGAATTGAGGTAATTCTTTCAAAAACTAGAAAAAAGAAAACTCACCTTTCTTAAACTCTCTTTAACCGCTCAAAGTCACTTTTGAGCGATTTTAAATTTAAGTTTATTTATCTACAGCCATCTGCCCAAAAACCTATTCTTTGATGTCCTTGGCTCTGCCGCCTGCCACCCCAGTGTGGGGTAGCAGTGCACCCCCACCTAGCGTTTTCCGCCCTGCAGGCAAGCGCGTTCAGATGGGTTCAAACAGCCCGCCCACTGCTTCCAACCGTTTTGTCCCCCCACGGGACTTAGCGCTCCACCTGGCGCGCGTCCACCCTTCTCGCCCCCATCCTCTCGCCCTCCCTCGCTCTGCTATCCGCTATTGCCTCAGAGTGGACTATGGGCGTTTGTTCCCATATGCCGATAAGGCAATTATTGACCTAGCCACTACAGCCTTTGCGCCAGCTGGCTTTATAGACTTCCGCCCTTTTAAGGGCTACTTTGATGTTGGGTTCCAATCTGAGTAGGATGCTGAAGCGGCAGCACAAACTCCTCTAATTTATAAAAAAACCCCCATTCCCACAACCCGTACTCGCCTCCCTTCAGACACCACGCTAGTGGTATCCTTTGCAAATCTCCCATCCCACCTTCCACCCCAGGTTTTTTATGACCAGTTGGTCGCGGGGCTCATGGCTTATAGCACTCAGCCCAACCTCATCTTTGCCATTCCATCTGGTGCAGAACGCCTTGCTGCTCCTCGTGCAACAGCCACCATCATACCACACCACCCTACCATAGCCCAACAAATCCCACCCCGCGCTAGTGTGGCTGCAGCGCCAGATCATTTCTTTTGGGCTCGGGTCAATAATGGTAGGCAGATTTGTTCCCTCTGCTTTGGCATCGACCATGCAAAAAGAGCGTGCCCTAAGGCCAAATCCGCTGATGCAACTTCTGAGCCCCCTCTGGAGGTTCAGTATGGGGCACTTTGCTGCCCCCTCCCACCCTCCAATCTCGTTCAGTGGACCCACATGGAAAATCAGCCCCACCCAAAACCTCCATCCTCACTCTCCCACCTAAATCTAAGCCAGCCAATCAGAGCAATGCTTGGACCAACATTTGCACCCAAGCAGCTGCCCATTCGCCCAATCCTACCCACTCAAATTTAAACGCCACTATTCCAGTGAACCAAAATCCATGGAATCTATTGGCTGAAACTGACGAATCAGGTAATATCCTCACTAGTAAGCATACAGGTCAACCTCTCTGCCAATTTGATTATGGTCAGGCAGAATTTTTCCTTCCTGACTTCGATGAAACCCCTACCCCTCGCCATTTCGCTCCTCTACCCAATACAGCCCCCTTCCAAAGTAACCACCAGCTCGCCTTAGCTGCGGTGGCCTCTCCTCATTGCCCAAAACTACGCACCGCGGTGGCCCAGTCAGTGGCTCAGCTCCAGCATGGCCTGCCCACCATCTTCTTCCCCCCGACTTCCCTGAATCTCCCTGCAGTGACATCTCAAAACTATTTGATGATGCTGAAATCGCTGTTATGAATGTCGCAACGCTTGCTTCATTCAACCCCTCAGCCAAAATCACCGCCACAGTATCTCCCTTTTCACCCAACTTCCTGAAGCCCGCAAAGAAGCTGAAGTTCTCCTCGCAGCTTTTGTTGAAACACTTTCCCATCATTATCTTGATGCAGAAGTGGAAAACTCCTACTACGCTGACCTCAGCCCCCACTATGCAGATGCCCCAACGCCCTGGCTCTCTGCTCTGATCCGATACTGTAACCAACACCCCTTGATCGAGGTGGGTCTTTCTGAAAACCAACCCCCCGACCCCTCCTCACCCTCTGCCATGGTGGGTTAAGCAGTTTCTGCTTCCCACCTGGTTAGTAGTTTGTTTTGCCGTTTTGAGTGTTGTGATCGGTACTGTCTGTCCCCTGGTCAGCATACCTCGAATAAATCTAGAAAAAGAAAACTCCTAAACGGGAAAAAAGGGAGATTACTAAGCAGAGGATGCATTTGATCTGGAATAACAAGATAAGAGTTGATGAAAGAATGAGAGGAGGAGGTTTTTGGTAGTTGGAAGATAAGTGCGATTATTAGAATATAATAAAGTGTCAATTTTGCAATTGCTCAGTATTTTATATATTAGTTTTTTTAGAGTTGGTGATCCACATATCGTCCAATTTCGTTGCTCAGTGGTAAATAACCTGTGTAAACCATCTCAGAGAGATCAAACCGTTATGCCAATAAATTAACAGTGGGCTCACTACAGGGGGGCCACTGGTCAACATTAGCTTATCAACAATAGGGCATAGTGGCCCTCACTTGTTATACCAAAACCTGATTGGATTTCACGCTTGATACGCCCAGGAAGCTAGGGAAGCATCCAAAAATGAAATAGCACTTTTTACAGTGACAAAACTGGGTGATGAAGATTCTATGATTGATTTGCAGTTTGAAACTTGTCCTGAGTTGGCAACAGATCAATAAGGTCGCTCTATGAACAAGACCCCCTGCAGCTGCGGGGCATTATAGAATGGCTTCTACGGGGTACTGACTCTACAAAGATGAGGCTGGGGAGCACGCTCTGAGTTTATTCTACATTTAATGAGACCAAGAAATCCGCTATGCATTTAATATGTCCTAGCTTGATGAGACTACCACAGGGTTTTCTCATTTGCTTGTAGCCCATGGAACTAAAAATATTTAGTCACGTACATGCAGCCGTTAATCCACCAGCTAATGCATGTGTTGGCCATCACAATATTGAGATAGGGGATGACATGCGGATTGTTCAAACCCAGAGAACAAGACTCGACTTCTACTTGACCACCTTAATCACTCTTTTTAAAGATGCAGGGGGTTCTAGTACAGGTGCACCACTGTGTTGGGGAGTCCAACAACAGTTGGACGTTTTGGTTCCACATTTGAATCAGAAATTACACAGAGTTGTAGGGGAACTGTTGGATTGGTGCAGTTTATTGGCGGAATGGATTTGGGGCTTAACCACGTTGAGAAGAAACACCAAGCGTTTTATGAAGGACTGAAAGAATGGGAGAAAGCACTTGATGCCACAATAGCTCAGGACAGGGAAAGGGTAATCATAACAGATTGGCCATAACAGATCACGTTGACTCTTTGGCAGCTGAATTCAGCTAACTTTTCATTGAGTGGATTAATCAGTGGATGGCTGACAATATGTTCAACTCCTTGTCAACATCTCTTAAATATTGTCAGTTGGTTGGTTGGGTTACACATTTGGAAATCGTTAATAAGGCAGATCACAGTTGAGCAATTACCCTTCAATTCATTAAGACAGTAGATTATGCGGATTGTGATTACAATTATATACTCTTTGACAGGCCAACGAGGAGTTAGTGTGAAAGCAAGCCACCCTCATTAATCAAGCAGATGACGCCAACCAACAAACCACATGACAATGGCTAGTAGCACGCAAGAATGCAAAGCACAGTGGAGGACGTTCTCTCATGGCTTCAGGCAGTGGAGCATAAGCTGGACTCTTATTGAGAATTCTGCCACAAGTTGCAAAATCAGTATGAAATGCTTCGACAGGAGGTGCAAGATGGTTGGTGTTCAGTTACTCAGTTATAGCTGAATAAATAATTGAAGAACAATTTGCTGAACAAGCTGGGACAGGGGGAAAAGGTGCAGTCAGCGGCTAGTCAGGAGAGGAATGCTATGGATCAGCCAGTGAGTACCATCAGGTGTCATGGCAATCCCTCCTTGCAACCTAAGTTCAACTGAGTCCACTTCAGCTGATTCACCTCCATCCACTCACCCTACGTTAGTTCACTAGGGGATGTTTACCCCAGTCGTTAAGAACCTATTTCAGCTGTTCCTCATGTCAGGAGCCTGGAGTGAGGAAAATATGTTCAGAAAAGAAGTTACCACACTTCAGTTATGATGAGAATATGCTTAGGTATTTTGAGAAATTGAATTTGCCATGAAAGGGGCCTCATATTGGCAGAAAGTGAAACTTTATATGTCCGCTTTGGACGTGGAGAGCACTGATCAAGTCACCAGTTACCTCTAAAATAGTTTAATATCTCATCAAGAGGTAAAAGCGACTAGTCTCTGAATGATTGAGGGTGCAGCTAGGATAGCTCAGTGAAAGGCCAACTTTCAGATATACAATCCCACCATGATGAGTCCCTGTTAGAGTTTTCTAAGCAATTTACAGTGGAAGCGCATGTGTTAATAAAAGCCAACATTTTATCTGCTGAGGATGTATGAATAGCGATGATGGCGGCTGTCAAACCATACTGAAAATTGCATAATGCTATGTCTCATGTACTGGATGAAGGTGTGGGGCTTAAAAATTTTAGAACACTTTACGTCGTCTCTCTGCCACAATTTAGTGCTCCCATTTTGGAGTGGAAGACTCCTGCTACCGTTGCAGCAGACTCCTCACCATATGGATAGCAACGACCCAGTTATAAGCCTTTGGGGAATATACATCTATTTTGTATGTTAGCAGAGCCTTTTCACCCTTTTTACGCTCACCGCCCCATTCCCAGCCTAAATTTAATACTTCAGCTAACTTTTTATTCAAACCTTCCGTTGTAAACTATAGATGTGAGCCCTTTATAAATGCTTGCTTCTCATGCAGACAAAAAGGGCATTATGCAGTTAATTGCCCAGGCAATCAGCAGGTGTATCCAGTGCCATCTGGGATGATCGAGCAGAGAAAAGCTCAAGCGGAGTAGAGATGGGTTTGCTCTACCTCCACTAATTTTAATAGAATAATCCTAAAATTTATCAAGAGTCTCTTCATGTTGGACTCAGAACCCAGCCCAAAGACTTGTTATATCAACAGCTTCCAGCAGATGCCTCAGCCTCCATTCAAGAGAGCAATTATGTCCTTCAGGCTCTGAGTTCTGCCAAAATGTGCAGAAGCTTTACACGTGGAAAATTCTCAAAACGGCATAAGTAATGTGGGCTCCTCAACGGACGTCGCCTCCCTACTGAGGTTAAAGTAGCTATTCCTGTAGAAAAGATTGCTTAGGAGTATCTTCATATTGGTATGGGCATATCCTCCTACCTTGGTAACAAAAAGCCTTTGGACGTTCAAGTAATAAACACCAACAGTTTTTCTTATTTGGAGTGCACCTACTGTGATATCTTTTTCAGAAAACAAGAATATGAGCTATTAAAAAAATGGTGCCCAATTTATATAATTTATACCAGGCTTGTGGCTAGGCTTCCGCTGAAGTTGGATGTGAATCACTGAGCAGAGTATGGGACCACGGGGGCGCAGAGCACTGGGCCTGAAGGAGCTTACAGTGCGTTGCCTTTGAGATTTGGTTAGGTTAGGTCTTCCACTTTAGTGGTGGCTCTACCAAACAATAACTACAATATGTTAATCAGTGCAGCTTCATGAGGAGATTTAAGCCGAGGTCAATATGGCAGAAGAAACCATTAGTATTTTGGGACAACATATTCCCATTTACTTCATCTCTAGGAGAATCCTGACGGATCTGTTATTCTCCAGTCAGATAAATTTGATATAGTTAAGGAGTGGTTCCTGTCTGATATAAGTAAATGAAGCGTAGAACCTGAGCCCTCCACAACCAGATCTATGAGTATAAAGGTATTCCGCTACAATCAGCAAGCGCTTTGAGAAAACCTTCTGGGCACCAGTGCATAATAGGTACCAAACTCTAAAGAGACGTCCCTGGAGGGCTATATGAGGAAATTGTGGGGCTTTACCAACAAGCACAGATTGAACCCCATGTGGCTCTGGGACTACCTTTACCAGGAAATGGGGAAGTGAAGTTATTGGTATCAAACCTACAGAAGAAGTCAATAGAATACAAAGGCTCAGGTGGTTAATTTACATTTGGCCTCTATTGACAAAGTTCACCGTGGCCATGATTTTTGATCATGGGACAACCTCAGTTTACCAGCAAATCCATCATTCAGCATAATGGCATTGGTTCCACGAAAAGCTCTAATTGGATTTTTAGAGGAGAAGAAGGATATGGCGATAGTTTATTTAATATACTGAGATATTTTTGCATCCCACAAATGATTTGGGGTGCACCCATGGGGTGGTGCATCAGATAGATTTGGGGGATCACACTCCCATTCAATTTTGGCCTATTCAGCACTCAAATGCGGCGGAAGTAATTTTCTCTGATGAGTTAGATTTTTTTAATTAAACTAGGGATTCTAGAACACTAATAGGTCCGTGTCCAACACTGGAGATTATTGTAAAGAAAAAAGATGTCACAAACCAGGTGGTTATTGACTCTTAAAAACTCAATAGCATAATAACGAAAGAATTTTACCCCATCCATAGATTAGTGACGCGTTAGATCAAGTGACAGGGGCTAATTATTTTTCTGCCATGGATAAGATATTGGGTTACTGGCGGTTTAAATTGCCATCAGTTGAATGGGAAAAGGCGCTATAATCGCTTTGAGTGGGTTATTCCAGCCTACACATATGCCACAGGGTTTTGCAATGCCCCACCTATGTTTCAGAGTGCTATGGATACAATTTTAGGCTATTTGTAGCTGCCTTTTATCTTAGTTTACCTTGATGATACCAACGTGTTTTAATGAACGTTTACAGAGCATCTTAACCATCTGGAACATGTGTTCCGCTGACTTGATATTGCTTATATCAAATTAAGCCTCAGAAGTGTCACTTTTCCTAAAAGAGCAATTAGAATACCTTGGATACATAGTGGATAAAAGGGATTAAACTTCAGCTGGAGAAGGTGGAAACATTAAGCAAGGTGACCTTCCCAGGTAATAAGCATGACATCCAAGTGTTCTTGGTGATGGTCAGTTATAACGGTGGTTTATTCCTAACTTCAGTTGTAATGGGTCACCTCTCATTGAGTTGTCAAAGAAAAATGCCACATTTGAAAGGTAGGAATGATGCCAAAATGCTTTTTATGTACTACAAAATACGTTGGAGAGGGAAACCATTTTGCAATACCACAACTTCAAACAACATTTCATAGTACACATGGATGCATCGCTCTTTACTGTAGGGGCATTATTATCTCAGAAAGATGATAATGGCATAGAGAACCTGGCTGCATTTTGTAGCTGAAGTTTAAACTGTCATGAACGGAATTACATTGTGATTGAGTGAAAGTGTTTAGCAGTGATTTATGTGTTTAAACAGTTTAGATTATACCTTCGCAGAGTGAAATTTCAAGTGTTAACGGATCATGCTTCCTTGAGCTGGCTGCAAAATTTATATGAACGTAAAGGATGGCTCGCACAATGAGAGTTGAAACTCTAAGCATACAATTTCGAGAATGTACACTGGTAGGGAGAAAAACAACATATGTGGATTGTATTTAATGGAACCAAAGGTTGCTATTATGGTGGATTTGGCTGAAATTATATATAAGAAGATGGTAGTGGACAAATACCATGATGAGATTCCCTAAGTGATCAAAGTAAAAGATGGTCTTAGGCAGGATACCTTCCTATGCGATGGAAAACTTTATAAGCAGATAGGGGACTTGATGCTGAGTTTACCTAAACTCTCCACTAGACCAGTGATTATTTTGGATGCACATTGAGTGGTAGGACATTGTGGGTTGTGGCTAACGTTGGAATTTTTGTGACCCCGCACTATTGGGAGAGCATGCATTATGATATGCTGATAATGGTAAGCTGTTGTCATCAGTGTCAAGTAGATAAGCCTTACCACAAGTAGATCACTGTTGGGCCACCAGGGAGGAATCATTGGCAGCACCATCATCTGAAGGTAGGGATTAGAACTTAGCAGCCTTAGACAAGATGGTTTCCATTATAGTTAAGTAGAATGAAATAGGAGTTCAGATGAGAAGTCTTTTATTTAGATAATTTAGCACTATTTATAGTGTTTCAAAATATAAGGATAAGAATAGGAATTATAAGGATAGGAATAGGGATATTTAAGGGTAGTGTCATGGGATCTGTAGGAAAGCCCAATACTAGGATATGTGGGAATAGATAAAGAATGGATAGGGATTAAATAGAAATTTTGAAATGTACATATCCCCCAAATTTGGCATAATTTGGGCAAAGCCCCAAATTTGTTATTTCAACATAAAATCGAGCTCTGTTCTCAAATTATTGGGACATCTGAAAAATATGCCCTTTGTATGATTATATTAATTTTCCCCCTGGACAAGGCTTTCACTTAATCCAGGGGAGAATCCCAACAACCACATGCCAGCTAGATAAGCCTCAGTTCGCCTGGCATACCATTTCCCTTTTTGTAGCGGGGCCTCTACCAACTGGTGCAATCTGATCTAAGTATATATCCGTAGCAATTAATCATTTGACAAGGTAGGTGTAAGCCAGGGCGAATAATGACTTAGAAGCATTCACCACTGCTAATTTTATTATGTAGTGCGTTATATATTTACATGGCTTCCCACAGTTCATCTTTATGGACAACAGAATCAATTTCACCTCGCACATCTTTCCCAAGTTGAAAGAGTTTATGGCGATCTACAGGGTTTGACTACAGCCTACCATACAGAATCAAATGTAATGGTGTAACGGGTCAATGGAACTTAAGTGAACATACTCCATAAGCTGGTGAAAGATTGACCCTCAGAATGAAGTACCCTTCTACCAACAGCTGTGTTTGAAAATAATATCAGCTACCATTCATCCACCAACAAAAGTACCTTTCAACTGCTCTATCTGTAGTAATCTAGCTCTAACTGCCCTTCTTTACTATTGTGTTGTTAATACCAGCAGTTTAAAACTTAACGTATTTGATTAATCTGATGAAGACGTTGATCAAACTACAAATGGAAGCATATTATACCAGATTGGCTAAGAAGATTTGTGATCAGGTGGCTGACCAGAGTATATGTAGCTGACTTCTGCAGTTTGCTGTAGGAAATCATGTTTTGTTCTATGACCAACACGAAATTTTTGCGAAAAAACAAGATTGCTAACATCTATGCTGGGCCATTTGAGATAACTGAGAAGACTGGTATGAATTTCTACACCATTAAGGAACCCACAGGTGGTCAGATTATCAACCAAGTTCATGCAAAGTTCCTTTGAGCATATAAGAAATAGGAGCATATTGTTCAGTCAAAGGGGAGTAATATTGAAAAGTTGATATGACTGGATGATAAGCCATACATTCTGGCAGATCAAAATTAGAGTCAAGGCGAGTCTCAAGATTGAACTGAAAAATTATATGGATGTTAAGCAAATCTATTGAAGTAAGGATAGTTCAGAGAATTGAAGATTTTCTGCCAAAACCCCCAAGATAGATGAAAACTCCTAAAAAGGGAATGAATAGGAGATTACTAAGCAGAGGATGCATTCAGCTTGAAATACTGAGATAAGAGTTGAGTGGAAGGTTGAGAGAGGGAGGTTTTTAGTGTTTGGTAGATAATTCTGCGTTTATTAGATTTTAATAAAGTGTCAATTGGGACTATTGATAAATATATTTTACATATTGGATTTTTACAGAGTTGCCAATCCCCATATTGTCTGATTTGGCTGCTCAGTGGCTAATACCCTGTGTAAACTAACCCGGCGGAACCAAACTGTTACGCCAAATAATTAACAAGGGTAATGTCATGTTTAAATGACTTCTATTAAAGGGACCAACTGCCAAGACAAGACTGGGCGCCAAAAGTCAAAAAGGTCAGGCTACAGAACTCTTTGACTTAAGGCACACCTTTGATTAACGCTGGGTGAAGACCATATATGCCCAGGTTGTTCTAGGGGAGTGTGTGAGATGCCCAGCCATGTATAATGGCAATGGCATTAAAACGGATGAGTTACCATTTAAACAATAATTTATTTTAAATCTATTGTGGGGAAGGCCGACCATGGGACGGACAATTCCAAATATGACTCAGACGAGACAAAACTTAGTACCAGGGGAGGCACCCCAGAGAAGCGATGCTATCTCTTGTTGCCAGCGGGAACGCCACTTATGGGAAGGGGGAGGGAACGTGTGTAGGGGACGTAGCCACTATTGAGCACGTGTGGAGGAAGGGGTCTGATTTGATGAACCAGACTGGGAACCAGGAGGAGACCAGCTGTTGGCGACGCGGTGGGAGATATCTAAACATCCACGCTTGAAAGTGATCCACCAAATGAGACCGGAATCTGTGGACAGCTTCGGGGAGGGTGGGGATGGATCCAGCGATGGCATCCAAGACAATCGTGTGGATAGTCCACATGGCGATTGCAACCACCAGAGCACGGAGGGAGGGTGGGAGGGGGAGGCCATTGATGAAGCAAACATATCTCTTGACAGACTGAAGGGATGTGTTTGATCCTGGCCTAGCAGACGTTGGACTTCGCGCCATATTACTTTAAAGGTGGAGCACTTCTCCAGGCGGTGAAACAGCGTTCCATACAGGCCACACACGACACAGGATGAGTGTAAAGCGTTAGAGCGCTCATCTGTACGATACACCCACCTCAGGCAGCGCCACACATGGGAGCGGACTTGAGGCTGCAATAGAGGATGGTGTGCGTATTTCCAGATAGGCTTTTGGGTCTCAGTGGAATAAGGGATGTCCATCATGTCCAGGTAGTCCACCCTGAATAGGACTTAGGGTCGAATGGGGATCACGCCATCATAGATGGGTAGCCCCTGTACCTCTTGTGTGAACTGAGGAGAAGGGCGGCCTCTTTGGGCTGTATGTCCACTAATACAAATTCTCCACTCTGCGCTTCGCATGTAGAGTAGGATTCGTTTGTAGTGGGTTTTTGTCCCGCGAGGACCTGTGGCCGATGTGTGTGATGCGAGGTATTTCATCAGGGAGTGGGGGTTTGATGGATTGTTGAGGCCCAAGGCTTGGGAGAAGTTGGAGTGGGCCGCGTGGGACTTTGTTGGGATGAGAGTGTAGGAGCAGTGACAGCCGCAATCCAGGTGCCCAGGATCTTGGCGGCATGGGCTTTGAAGTCAAGTAGGCCCATGCCACCATGATGATGAGGGCCAAACATGACCTCTAGCCGTACTGGTGGAGGGCGGCCTGACCAAAGCCAACCTTGTAGCAAAGCATACAGGGATTTGAAGAAGCTTGGGGAGAAGGGGATGGCGTGGGCTCCGAACCAGACTTTGGATAGGAGCATAGAGTTGGCAAGAACAACCCTGCCAGTGAGGGTAGTAGGGTGGGCTCTGAGAGAGGCGATTTGCTTCGTCACGTTATCCAGTATATGGCACTCCATTATTGCTGACGCGTATCCACCTGCCTCCAACCACACGCCCAGATGGCGTACCGGTCCTATAGTAGGTCGTGGCACAGAGGGGAGCACCAGTGGAGCAGTGTGTTTTGAGTTAGTAAGGCGTGGACGTGGGCGAGCAGATGGGCCAGGTTGGGAACTACTTGCTGGGGCCCAGCAGTTCTGAAACCAACCAAGGAGGATGATTTCGGTTTTGGAGGCTTTCAGTGCCGCGTTGCTTACCCTGGAATATTCCTGGATGAGGGCTTCAAGCGCGCGTGCATCTTTGTTATTAGACACCCCCACCATGCAATCATCTGCAAATGCCATCATCTTGACTGGGGTATGGCCTGGCACATGGACCCCAGTGAGTTGGGCATTCACATTTCGCAGTAGTGGGTCAAGGCTGAAGTTGTATAAGAGTGGGCTGAGGGGGTCCCCTTGTCGCAGGCCCCTTTGAGGACGGACTACTTCCGTTAGGAAACCTGGGCCACGCACTGCCATTGTTGCAGATTTCGTGAGCAGCATCACCCAGTTAATGAAGCGGGGAGGTAGGCGGAATTGTTGGAGGCAGGCCCTAAGGTATTCCCAGTTTACTCTATCATAGGCCTTTTGTTGGTCCAAGAATACAATTGCCCCAAAGCTGTGGACTGACACACATTAGCCACAGAGTGCACGTTATCCCAAATCGACCTTCTGGGGATGAAACCAAATTGTTCTGGGGAGATGGTGGCAGATGCTACAGTCCCTAAACGGTTAGCCATGATTTTGGTTAAAATTTTGGTGTCTGTGTTTGTTAGAGAAATGGGGCACCAGTTGGCTAAGTCTAGCCTATCCTCTTTTTTGAAGAGTGTGACCATAAAGGCCTCATGCCCTCCTGGTAGGAGGCGCGTTTCCAACAGGCTTTGGTTGAGTGAGGCTAGCAACAATGGGGATATATATTTATAATATTTTTTTAGAACTCATATGGAATGCCATCTGGGCCTGGGCATTTTCAGTTTGGTGCACCACGAATGGTAGTCCATAATTTGTTCGGAGTAATTAAATTCATTATTTCCGGGTATAAGAAAACAGTGCAGATATGAGCTCAGTTGAGAAATTCCGCCATCTTGGCTGGCTGAATTGAATCAGATCAGTATAACTCGGAGTAATACTTTTATATTTTGATTGTCACTTCAGCTAGTATATCTGCAATGGAATCAACCGATCTTCACACCTGTGTGCAGGCCACACTCTGGCGTGGTGCAAAAAAATTTTTTAAAGAAGTATGCGGTGCACTTGTCACCTTTAGTGATGCATGTGTCCCTATATTAGACACAAACCTGATGTTTGTGTTGCCTTTCAAGTGCGTTGAGGTGGGTGGCTGCCTCCGCCCACTTCTGGCCCCATGCAGGGCTATATCCTGAGGCTGGAATGTTGGACTCCAAGTGGGCCAATTCTGCCAGCGCGCGCAATATAACTGCTGATGTGGCACATGAGCGTCAGGATGAGAGATGGCAATAGTGGCGGAAGGTGTCTTCTTTGAAAGTTGCCCATGTGGAAATGGGGTCCGCACAAAATGGTGCAACAAACGATTTTGCCAAAGTTGCCTCTTCCACCCACGTGGAAAATCCTGGCGACGCGAGCTCTGGGGGGCAGATTTTGCACCAATTCGGGTCCTTTGCAACTGTGACAGGTAAGTGGTATGTTATCTAGACCAGTCGGTGGTCGGAGAATTCTATTTTTGTTGTTTTGAAGTGGGAGATGTGGGGTTGGAATTTCGCCGGCGTTAGAATAAGGTCAATGCGGGTCATGGACCTTAATTGGCCATTGTGGACATGGGGACATGTCATGTTTTCGAGCAGTGGGGCATGTCGCGGCAGTGCATCCATTAACCCAAGGGTGGCTTTTTAGAACGTGTAGTTCTCGTGACCCTGTGGGGCGTGGGGTGAGGGTGGCCACCGGTCCATTGGTGAGGTTAGCCAACAGTTCATGTCGCCAATTAGGAAAGAATTGGGGGGTAGTGGGAGGGATTTGACCGACGAGAAAAATTCCTGATGCTCATGTGCACCATTTGGGGTGTAAATGTTGATGATTGTGTGTGCAACATCGGCCCATGAGAAGGTGACAATGAGCACTCATCCATTTAAGAATATTTCTGAAGATGTAAATTTGAAAAAATTGTTTTTCCAAATTAGCACCCCACAATGCTTTGACCAAAAGGATAGGGATGGTAGGAGCATTGTTTTCCAAGCTTCCTCAGAACCTCGTGGACAGTGGGACTCCCGGATGGCCAGGATATCCATGGGTAAATTGTTTTGTAAAATTTCAGTTTCCTAGCCCGGGATAGGGAGGCCTTGAGTCTGGCAATATTCAGCATCCCTAGAGTGAAGGTTTCCCCCATCGCACCTTAGGTGCGAGGGGGTGGGCCCCAGGCCCACCAGCCTCTTCCAGGTCCCCATGGGCTTTCACAGCAGTGTGGGTATTATCAACAACGCTATCGTGGTTTTTGTTAATTTTTGCGGAAAGAGTCATGGTGGCTTTGGCCTTCACTTTTTGTTTTCCCGATGTTGGACGAATTTTTTGTGATGCAGATAAGTTCAGTGCACCGTCGAGTGGGGCAAAAAAATTTTTTTTGTTTGGGATAGGTCCCAAGTCAGTTTTGACTGGGGCTTGGGTACAGCGATTGGGTGAGATCAAATCTCCTATCAGATCCTCGGATTGAGTGGCCTGTTCAGCATGGGCCTCCCAATCTGATTGGGTGATGGATTCCCAAGTTGCTTCCACTGCGAAGGTCTCCATGTCCTCCTGGCATTGTGAGTGTGGGATGGTGGTGGTGGCCTTGGCCGCTTCCTTGGCCGCGGTTCTATGGGCCTGCTTGGCCTTCTTCCACTCCTGCGGGGAGATGGGCTTTACCAATAGGTAGCAGCCTTGTGCTCCCCATGGGAAAGCCTCCTTGGTGCTTGCGGTTGGTTCATAGTGCGCCTCTCCGCTGGCCATGGCTGCCGAGGGGTGCTCTTGGAATGTGACGCCCTCTTTGATGGGGCATGCGTGCACCTTATGGCCAAACATGTCACAGTGGGTGCAAATGGGGGGCGCGCTGTCCACGGTTACCTGGAATGGGTGGGTGGTGTGTCCTGTGATTTCAATAAAGGTGGAGTGCGGGATCTGGGTTAAGTCCTTTGCGATCTCCTCAGTTGGGGTCAGAACTGCGATGGCTTTGCTGGTGCACAGGTGTGGCATCAGCGTGAAACGTTGCATTTTGAAAGATTGTATTGAACCGTATATGGAGAAACCATCTTTCAGGTGTTGCTCCAAAATATCACATTTTACCGTAGTAGGCAAAAAGTCAAATGTGAGGAAAATTTGGTTTGATTTTGTACATCTGGTGCATTTTGTTTCAATGACCTGTTGCCCTTCGGGGAGGTTGACCACTATGCGCACTGCTGCAGCCTCATCTGCTGCTTTTATGCTTTCCAAACCTAGGTTCAGCCAACTGCATGACATGGAGTGAGGTGCAACGTACACCGCAGTTGGGAAAATTTTGTGTACATCTTCACAAAATTTTTCCCACAATGTTTTATGCTGAATATCCAGGAACTCCCAGACTCTGTATTCCACTGACGAAAGTGGCTGGGAATGTGGCATATTGATGTACTGGTTGCATCGTGCTTGCCACGTGAGTATCTCTGGGGAAATTGTGACCGCCAGTTTTTTTAGATTTTTTTCTATTCCGCCAGATTCTCTGGGGCGTTTTTGAACGTTAGAGGCCGCGGGCCTTCCGCCTGCTCCTCTTGCCTTGCTTGCCCAACTGCTCCCAGACATGGGCGAAGACTAATCCCCTCTATGAGATTATCAAACTAGATTTAGTCTTGAATTGAATGGGTTGCAAAAGTGTTTGCAACGAGAAAGAAAGTTTATACATATTATATATATATGTTATATATATATAATATTATAAGATAATATAATGGAATAAATAATTAAGATAAAACATATGAAAAATATATCAAAGTATCAATTTTATTTTGCTGAAGTGTTTAAAAGTATCTGATGGTAAATCGCCTATCTTTGTTTAGAATGGAGAAGGAGGATAAATTACAACGTTGTTAATAAAGATTATAAACGTTGGCAAGATCAGCTCAAGGAGTGACTAGATATGCCATAAAGAGGCACAAGGAGAGATAGAAAATCTGATATGATATAAAATAAAGAGACCATCCTTGTGTATTAAAGGAACCAAGGAATTGGTGAAGTCGACCAATAAATACCTTGAGATGGTGTGAATTTGTAGAAGCCCAACCTATGGAAATGAATGCTTTATAGAATTTATTACCATTAATAACGACCAAAATAGACCTGGTTTGGCATGAGGCTAACAGAAAGCACTTAACTGAGGTAAGAGCGAGTAGGAAAAGAAGAAGAGGAGCCACTTTACTGAGAAAGGCATGAGATGCATTGAGTGTGGATAAGACTTAGTTCTGATGAAACAAGTATAACTTTATTGGCATGATTGTGACCAGGGCTAAAGTGGCATCCACTCCTGTATTTCTTTTTATATGAATAATATGGTCAAGTGTGAGTGGGTTGGGATTTTAGTATGAACATATCATTCAGCCCAATCAGTGTAAAAAAATTTCTGCTTTATCTGCTGGGAAAACCCTTTGTATTTGGATTTATTATTTTCATATTACTATTGACTGGCGAAATTCAAAGATGAATTTTAACTAATACACTGTGATTTAATCTTGGAAGTTTGCTAAAGTTTCATTGGGAGGATCCATGACATTAAACAAGTTATTCAATTATCAATTTAGCAATTAAAATTTAAATAATCTTGTAGGAGTCAAATAAAATTTGTCACTAATTTTACTAAGGGATTTATTAATAGTTGCTGGGCGTTGTTGACGCTTCTTGTAGCAACTAAAGAATTAACCTTTTGGGTACACAACCTGCTAACAATGGGTAAAAGGTCCCATTACATAAGCATGTTGTTAGCTTGATGGGTTAATCTGCTGGAGTTGGATGAGGGCGTTGGGACATGTAACCTCCAAATCCAACCCATGGCAGATCATTATCTAATCAGTATTTGGATACTGACTAGGTGGATGAATGGAAAGTTGTCATATTCATTATTGAATAAATGTATAGAATTTACTAGTTACAGCTGCAATTTTCTATTCGGGAGCCAATGGAAGAGTTGAGATCTGGATTTCCCTATAATTTTCTTTGTTTATTATTAATAGTGCAGTATTATATAATTTTATGATGAAAACTTTTCTTTCTCGTTGCAATCACTTTTGCAACCTATTCAATTCAAGACTGAATCTAGTTTGATAATCTCACTGAGGAGATTAGTCTGCGCCCATGTCAGGGAGCAGTTGGGCAAGTAAGGTAAGAGGAGCAGGTGGAAGGCCTTCGGCCTCCAACGTTTGAAAACGCCTCAGAGAAACCGGCGGAATAGACAAAAATTTTAAAAAACTGGCAGTCACTATTTCCCCGGAGATACTCACATGACAAGCATGATGTAACCAGTACATCAACATGCCACACTCCCAGCCACTTTTGTCGGTGGAATTCAGAGTCTGCATGTTTCTGGACATCCAACAAATGGCCTTATGGGAAAAATTTTGTGAAGATGTGCACACAATTTTCCTGACCGCGGTGTACATTGCACCTCACTCCATGTCACGCGGTTGGCTGGACCTAGGTTTTGAAAGCAAAGAGGCAGCAAATGAGGCTGCAGCAGTGCGCGTAGTGGTCGACCTCCCCAAAGGGCAATGGGCCATTAAAACTAAACGCACCAGATGGACAAAATCAAACTAAATTTTCCTCACGTTTGACTTTTTGCCTACTACAGTAAGACATGACATTTTGGAACAACACTTGAAAGATGGTCTCTCCATATACGGCGAAATTCAATCTTCAAAATGCAACACTTCATGCTGATGCCACACCTGTGCACTGGCAAAGCCATCACAGTCCTGACCCCAACTGAGGAGATTGCGAAGGACCTAATCCAGATCCCGCACTCCACTTTTATTGATATTGTAGGGCATACCACCCACCCATTCTGGGTGACCGTGGACAGCGCGCCCCCCATTTGCACCCACTGTGACGCATTTGGCCATAAGGCGCATGCATGCCCCACCAAGGAGGGCGTCATATTCCAAGAGCACCCCTTGGCAGCTATGGCCAGCGGAGAGGCGCACTACAAACCAACCGCAAGCACCAAAGAGGCTTTCCCATGGGGAGCACAAGGCTGCTACCTACTGGTAAAGCCTTTCTCCCTGCAAGAGCGGAAGAAGGCCAAGGAAGCGGCCAAAGCCACCACCGCTATCCCACACTCACAACACCAGGAGGACATGGAAACCTTTGCGGCAGAAGCAACTCGGGAATCCATCAACCAATCAGATTGGGAAGCCCATGCTGAATGGGCCGTCTATCTAAGGATCCGATGGGGGATTTGATCTCACCCAATCATAGCACCCAAGCTCTGGTCAAAACTGACTTGGGACCCATCCCAACTGAAAAATTTTTTGACCCGCTCAACAGTGCATAAAACTCATCTGCACCGCAAAAAATTCATCTGACGTCAGGAAAACAAAAAGCAAAGGCTAAAGCCAACACAACTCTTTCTGCAAAAAATTAACAAAAACCCTGACAGCATTGCTGCTAACACCCGCGCTGCTGTGAAGGCCCATGGGGATCTAGAGGAGGCTGGTGGGCCTGGGTGCCCATCCCCTCGCACCTAAGGTGTGATGGGGGAACCTTCACTTTAGGGATGCTGAATATCGCTGGACTCAAGGCCTCCCCATCCTGGGCTAGGAAACTGAGTTTTTTACAACAAAATTTACCCATGGATATCCTGGCCATCCAGGAGTCCCACTGTCCATGAGGTTCTAGGGAACTTGGAAAACAATGCTCCTCCCATCCTTATCTTTTTGGTCAAAGCACTGTGGGGTACTAATTCAGAAAAATAATTTTTTCAAATTTTTATTTTCAGAAACATTCCTAAATGGCCGAGTTCTCGTTGTCACTTTCTCATGGGCGGATGTAGCACACACAATCGGCAACATCTATGCCCCAAATGGTGCACACAAGTGTCAGGAATTTTTCTCATTGGTCAAATCCCTCCCGCTACCCCAGACTCTTTCCTAGTCAGCAACATGAACTGTTGGCTAAACACACCAATGGACTGGTGGCCTTCCTCACTTCACGCCCCCCAGGGTCACGTAGAACTGCGCATTCTAAAGGCTACCCTTGGGTTAATGGATGCGCTGCTGTGACATAACTCGCTGCTTAAAAACATGATGCGTCCCCACATCCACAACGGCCAACTAAGGTCCATGACCCACATTGATCTTATCCTAATGCCAGCAAAATTCCAACCCCACATCTCCCACTTCAAAACAACAAAAATGGAATTCTCCAACCATCAACTGGTCTCACTAACCTACCACCTACCTGTCACAGCTGCTAAGGCCCCACATTGGTGCAAAATCCGCCCCTCTGAGCTCGCGTCGCCAGGATTTTCCATGTGGGTGGAAGAGGCAACTTTGGCAAAAAATTTTGTTGCACCGTTTTGCACGGACCCCATTTCCACATGGACAACTTTCAAAGATGACATTATCCGCCAATCTCGCCACCTCTCCTCCAGATGCTCATGAGCCACATCGGCGGTCATTTCGTGCGCTCTGGCAGAGTTGGCACACCTGGAGTCCAATATCCCAGCTACAGGATACAGCTATGCATGGGGCCAGAAGTGGGCGGAGGCAGCCACCCACCTCAACACACTTGAAAGGCAACACAAACATTGGGTTTTTGTTCAGTACAGGGCCACACGCATCACAAAAGGCGACAAGTGCACCGCATATTTCTTTAAAAAAATTTTCGCACCATGCCAGAGCGTGGCCTGCACACAGGTGTGAAGATCGGTTGATTCCATTGCAGATATACTAGCTGAAGTGACAATCAAAATATAAAAGTATTACTCCGAGTTATACTGATCTGATTCAATTCAGCCAGCTGAAGTGGCAGAATTTCTTGACTGAGCCCACATCTGCACCATTTTCCAATACCCAGAAATAATGTTTTTGATTACTCTGACCAAATTATGGACAGCCATTTGCGGTACGCCAAACCGAAAGTGCCCAGGCCCAGATGGCATTCCACATGAGTTCTACAAAAGTATTTCAAATATATATCCCCATTGCTGCTCGCCTCACTTAACAAAAGCCTGATGGAAACGCGCCTCCTACAAGGAGGACATGAGGCCTTTACCGTCACACTTTTCAAGAAAGGGGATAAGCTAGACTTAGCCAACTGGCGCCCCATTTCTCTAACAAACACAGAAACTAAGATTTTAACAAAAATCATGGCTAACCATTTAGGGACTGAAGCATCTGCCACCATCTCCCCAGAACAATTTCAGTTTCATACCCAGAAGGTTGATTTGGGATTACGTGCACTCTGTGGCTAATGCATGTCAGTCCACAGCCTCTGGGGCACTTGAATTCTTAGACCAACAGAAGGCCTATGATAGAGTAAACTGGGAATACCTCAGGGCCTGCCTCCATCAATTCTGCTTACCCCCTCGCTTCATCAACTGGGTGATGCTGCTCACGGAATCTGCAACAATGGCAGCATGTGGCCCTGGCTTCCTAACGGAAGTAGTCCGCCCTCAAAGGGGCTTGCGACAAGGGGACCCCCTCAGCCCACTCTTATGCAACTTCAGCCTTGACCCACCACTGCGAAATGTGAATGCCCAACTCACTGGGGTCCATGTGCCAGGTCAAGCCCCAGTCAAGATAATGGCGTTCGCAGATGATTGTGTGGTCGGGGTGTCTAATAATCAAGATGCACGCGCGCTTGAAGCTCTCATCCAGGAATATTCCCGGGTAAGCAACGCGGCACTGAACGCTTCCAAAACTGAAATCATCCTCCTTGGTCGGTTTCAGAAAAGCTGGACCCCAGCAATTAGTTCACAACCTGGCACACTTCTCGCCCACGTCCTCGCCCTAATAACTCAACACACACCGCCCCACTGGTGCTCCCCTTTGCGCCACGTCCTACCATAGGACTGGTACGCCATCTGGGCGTGTGGATGGAGGCAGGCGGATACGCGTCAGCAGTAATGGAGTGCCATATTCTGGACAACGTGACGAAGCGAATCGCCTCTCTCAGAGCCCACCCTACTTCCCTTACTGGCAGGGTTGTTTTAGCCAACTCTATGCTCCTCTACAAAGTCTGGTTTGGAGCCCACGCCATCCCCTTCTCCCCAAGCTTCTTCAAATCCTTGTATGCCTTGCTGCAAGGATGGCTTTGTTCAGGCCGCCCTCCACCAGTATGGCTAGAGGTCATGTTTGGCCCTCATCATCATGGTGGCATGGGCCTGCTTGACTTCAAAGCCCATGCTGCCTAGATCCTGGGCACCTGGATTGCGGCCGTCACCGCCCCTAAACTCCCCTCCCAACACTGGTCCCGCGCAGCCTGCTCCAACTTCTCCCACGCCTTAGCCTCAATAATCCATCAAACCCCCACTCCCTGATGAAATACCTCGCATCACACACATTGGCCACAGGTCCTCACGGGACTAAAACCCACTACAAACGAATCCTACTCTCCATGTGGAGCGCAGAGTGGAGAATTCATATTAGCGGACATACAACCCAAAGAGGCCGCCCTATCCTCAGTTCACACAAGAGGTACAGGGGCTACCCATCCATGATGGCGTGATCCCCATTCGGCCCCATGTCCTATCCAGGTTGGACTACCTGCACATGATGGATATCCCTTACTCCATTGAGACCCAAAAAACTATCTGGAAATACGTACACCATCCTCTGTTGCAGCCTCAAGTCTGATCCCATGTGTGGCGCTGCCTGAGGCGGGTGTATCATACAGCTGAGCGCTCTAACGCTTTACACTCATCCTGTGTCATGTGTGGCCAGTACGGAACGCTGTTCCACCGCCTGGAGAAGTGCCCTACCTCTAAAGTGATATGGCGCGAAGTTCAACGTCTGATGGGCCAGGATTAAACGCATCCCTTCAGTCTGTCAAGAGATATGTTTGCTCTATTAATGGCCCCCTCTCTTCCACCCTCCCTCCATGCTTTGGTGGTTACAATCGCCATGTGGACCAACCACACGATTGTCTTAGATGCCATAGCAGGCTCCACCCCCACCCTCCCCTAAGCTGTCCACAGCTTCTGGTCTCATTTGGTGGACCACTTTCAAGCGTGGATGTTTGGATACCTCCCACCACGTTGCTGACAGCTGGTCTCCTCCTGATTCCCAGTCTGGTTCATCAAATCAGACCCCTTCCTCCACACGTGTTCAGTTGTGGCTACAGCCCCTCCACACGTTCCCTCCCCCTCCCATAAGTGGCGTTACCGATGGCAACAAGAGATAGCATCGCTTCTCTGGGGTGCCTCTCCTGGTACTAAGTTTTGTCTCTTCTGAGTCATATTCGGAAGTGTCCATCCCATGGTCAGCCTTCCCCACAATAAATTAAATTAAATATATAATTTTATGATTATAGACTTTTATACATTTTGGTACTATACTCTTAGGATTAGAGCCAAAGTTAAAGACCCTTTGGCTATCTTTTTTATTAAGCTCTTGGGCTCCTACAATAAGAGAGGAAAAGAGATCCTCTTAACCGAATAATAGGTTAAACTATATAAGGAGGAGAGTTAAAGGGACAAGTTCCATTGGTTATCAGAAGTTTCTTCAAAGATAAAAAGAAGAGCGTCATCAACAGTCTAGCGTCGATACTTTACTCAATTTAGATATAGAGAATTTCATTTAGGACAATGGTCTTAATACTATTGTTAACCCAGTCAATTAGAATTTCAAAAATTTATTTCAATGAAAAAAGAAGAACCTATGTAGTAGACTTAAAAGCTATATGGAGTAACCCAGGATAAAAAGTTACAATTATAATCTTAATTTGTCCCAACATCTTTTTTTTAAAAAAAGTATTCCGTCAGATGGACAAAGCTCAGTTAAAAATCAAAAAAGAGCAGATATTAACTTTTAAGATTTAAATGAAATATTTAGGCCACACTGTCTACACACAAGGGATACAACTTCAACTTCATGATCTTGATATAATAATTGCGTGAAAGGTCATTAAAATAAACAAAATGTACAGGTTTCTTATGGGATTGTAGGATACTATCATCTTTTGTATTCAATAGATCACATAGTTAGCCAAATCATATTTTTATTGCTAGTGAGTGTATTGACTTTTCAATGGTCTGTGGAGTGCACAGTCACCTTTAAAAAGTTCCATTTTACCTTAATGCAAGCGCCCATCCTTTGCTAACTTGACTTTGACAGACCAGTTATGTTTCAATCTAACGCCTTGTTAACAGCCAGTGGAGTGATACTATCCCAATGAAATAATCATGGAGAGGGACGTCTGGTTTCCTTCTGTATTTTTGCCCTCACCTAAGCTGAGAGGTATTATATGGTAACCAACACTAATTTTTGGTTAAAATGTCTGCTTGTAAACAATGATTCATATGACTTCTTGAAACCAAGTTTCAGGTTACCACCAATCATGCTTTTCTATGATGGCTATAAAATCTTAAGGAGCCTGAAGGGTTAAAAAGATGGGCTCCTAAGCTTTAGGATTATGACTATTAAGCATATATTGCTTCATGTTATACCATCAGAATGATGAAAGTCTCTCTAAACTGCCTATCATTTTAGGGTTGTTACCTTTTGTTGACCAGCTACTTGAGTAGATGAAGGCTTGCCAATATGAAGATGAGCAGCCTACTGTCAAGCTCTGCATATGACTGGACAATAAGCCTAAAATAGCCATCGTGGATTAGCTAGAATCTGCTGAACATGATTAAAGAGTACAAATATTTTAGCGCCTTGGGATGAGGCGATATTGGGCATGAAGGGTAATTATTATATTACCTCCAATTAATGTGATAAAGTGATGTTAACATTTGATTAATATTTAGTAGATTGCCTTAAATTAAAGCGATAGAGAATTTAAGAATACCATACTCAGCTGGCGCCAATGAGAATACAGTGGAACAAATATAAGCTGAGAGAGTGGTATTGTCCAAAGTCACTGAGATATAAGTGAGATAAGACAAGTGGAAGGGGGAGAATAGT